>JACEEZ010004787.1:15000-17770 GCA_016584305.1 Chionoecetes opilio | reverse complement strand
TACATCCTATTATTCCCTTCTTATATATAATTTTAATCTCATATTTACATTTTTTTTGAGTTCTCCATAATTCATTTTTTCTGGTAACCCTATTTTTTCCTTTTTCTGACAATACATTTTTATTTTTTACCCTCACACTTATTACTTCACATTTATTTTCCGCCTCTAACCCTTCACTCTTACCCTATAACTCCTTACTTATTTGCCTTCAGCCTTATTACCCTTTAATTCCCTTGTTATTTACCCCTTTATATACTTGTTACAACGTACAGTACCTACGTGACGTTAATTATTATCCTTATTTTCCACCCCTCACCCCTAAACTTCACCCTATCTTCCTATTTTATATTCCACATACTTTTTTTCCACCCCAGCCAAAACCCCCAGCTTTTAAAATTTTTTTTACCCTGATTACCTGTTTTTACTTTTTCCCCGTATTGACCCTGTATTGACCCTGTATTTACCCTGCGTCAATGCTTATAATTTGAGCACCAATTACAGGGCTATTTTTACAAGGCTAGTATTTTGTGCTTTACTTGTTGATTCACGCTTGTTAACGCCTTAGCTAGTAGTCTTTTTGGGGGGGAAAGGGGAAAGGGGGAGGAGGAGGGGGGGAGGGGGAAAGGGGGAGGAGGGGAGGAGGAGGAGGGGGGGAAAGGAGAAAAGAAGGGAAGGAAAAAAAAAGGGGGGGGAAGAAGGAGGAGGAGGGGAAAGAAAAGGGGGGGGAGGGGGGGGGGGGGGGGGGAAAAAAGGGGGGGAAGAAGGAAGGGGGAAAGGGGAAAAAAGGGGGGGGGGGGGAAAAAAAGGGGGGGGGGGGGGGGGAAAAAGGAAAAAAAAAAAAAAAAAAAAAAAAAAAAAAAAGGGAAAAAAAAAGGGGAAAAAAAGGGGGGGGGGGGGGGGGGAAAAAAAGGGGGGGGGGAAAAAAAAAAAAAAAAAAAAAAAAAAAAAAAAAGGGGGAGGGGGGGAAGGAGGAGGAGGAGGGGGGGAGGAAAAAAAAAAAATATTTTTTTCCCTTTGGGTTTTTTTTTTTTAATTTACTTATTTTTTTTGGGGTATATCATTTTTTTTAGATCTTATCAATCCCATACGAATATTCTCTCTCTCTCCTCTCTTCTCTCTCTTTCTCTCTCTCTCCTCTCCTCTCTTTCTCTTCTCTCTCTCTCTCCCTTCTCTCTCCTCCTTCTGTCTATGTCTGTCGTCTGTTTGTAAAGGTTTGTTTGAACCCGTGTCTGTCTGTTTGCCCTCTTCTCTCTCTCTCCTCTCTCTCTCTCTCTCTCTCTCTCTTCTCTCTCTCTCTCTCCTCTCTTCTCTCTTCTTCTGTTTCTGTCTTTTTTCTCTGTCTTTTTCTCTTCTGTGAAGTGTTTGTTTGTATCTCTCTCTCTCTCTCTCTCTTTTCCTTCTCTCTTTTCTCTCTCTCTTCTCTCTTCTCTCTCTCTTCTCTTCTCTCTCTCTCTCTCTCTCTCTTCTCTTTTTAATGTCCCTTTACAAAGTACTCGAGGAAAAACTTGCTAATTTTCACGGGGGAAAGAAAGTGGAATGCAAATTTTAAGAAAAAAAAAAAAGAAAAAAAAACACAAAACGGTATTAGGCCCTTTTTTTTTTTCCCCTAGTGTGTGTGTGTGTGTGTGGGGTTTGTGGGTGGTGTGGGGTTTGGGTGGGGGTGTGTGGGGTTTTGGGTGGTGTGGGGTGTGTGTGTTTTTGTGTGTGTGGGGGGGGGGGGGGGGGGGGGGGGGGGGGGGGGGGGGGGGGGGGGGGGGGGGGGGGGGGGGGGGGGGGGGGGGGGGGGGGGGGGGGGGGGGGGGGGGGGGGGGGGGGGGGGGCTAAAAAATAAAAGGCAGTATATTGTTTCAAATTTACGGAAAAAAAAATGAGAAAAAAAACAGAATTGCAAAAAAAATTTTCAAAAAAATTTCTTTGCAAAAACCCAATCAGGGTTTTGGGGAGAGAGAGAGGAGAGAGAGAGAGAGAGAGAGAGAGGAGAGAAAGAGAGAGAGAGGGGAGAGAGAGAGAGAGAGAGAGAGAGAGAGAGAGAGGAGAGAGAGAGAGAGAGAGAGGAGAGTAGAGGAGAGAGAGAGAGAGAGAGGGGGGGGGAAGGGAGAGGGGGAAAAGAGAAAAGAGGAACCCTACAAATTATGCTTTTGTGTGACCTACTTGTCTGTATTACCGAGGAGGGGGGAGGGGAGGAGGGGGGGAGGAGGAAAGGGGGAGGAGGGGAGGAGGAAAGGAAAAGGGGGGAGGAGGAGGAGGAGGAGGAGGAGGAGGAGGAGGAGGAGGAGGAGAGGAGGAGGAGGAAAGGTCACATAAGCAAAATAATCAAGTCGTAAAATCTTGCAAAGTATGAATTCCTACTTCCTAAAATCTTCTAAATGATCATGTCTCTAAATTCTTATTATTATCATCATTATTATTACCATTATCATCATTATTTAGAGTATATTTTAGTGCATATATCTTTGTCTTCTTACTTTTCCTAACCTTCTCTATTATTGTAACGTATTTTTTACTCTCTTTTGGCTGTGCAGTACGAACGCTCTACGACTTACGGTTTGGGAGTTAGAGTATGACTTTTACGTTCTTTTTCGTTCTGACGAGTTTATGCGACTTTTTTCGGCCACATGACCCTTAACATATTTTGAGCTACGCCATTTTCACTATCTTTTGGCTGTGAAGTACGAACCCTCTACGACTTACGGTTTGGGAGTTAGAGTAAGTTCGATGATGGACGATGCGCCAGTGACTAGGTCTGGCTTTTCTCCTCGAAATTCTTTTT
>JACEEZ010004787.1:0-10000 GCA_016584305.1 Chionoecetes opilio | reverse complement strand
TTTTTAAAATGAAAATTTGGGAAAAAAAGACAAAAAATATTAAAATCTTCGCTCAGTAATATTTTGTTTTTTTTTTCAAAAGTGAAAAAAAAAGATTATAAAAAAACTTAAATATATTAATTATTATATTTTTTTAAATCTATAATAATATAAAGGGGAAAGTGTGTCTTTTGTTTTGTTTTTTGTGTGTCCGCGATGGGTGCCGCCCCCAGTCCCCCAATCCCCATATAGCACAGTTTTTGGAACCAGGTTGAAAAATTTTTAAGCTCACTTTGGGATGTCCGATTTTTTTTTTTTTTTTTTTTTTTTTTTTAAGAGCCTATTAGCGAGAATTGTGAAATAAAATTTGGGTTGCAAAGAATTAGGAAACCTTGATGAAAGGGTAAATGGGAAATGGGTGTTTGAATGGGGGGGGGTAAAATGGGTAATGGGTGGGGGGTGTTTGGGTGAGTGAATGGGTGGGGGGTGATGGTTGGGGGTGAGGGGTGATGGGTGGGAATGGGTGGGGGTTGAGGGGTAAGGGGTGAGTAAATTTGGTGGGGGGGTGATGGGAATTTGGGTGGTGAATGGGTGGGGGGTGAGGGGAAATTGGGTGGTGAATGGGTGGGGGGAATACTTCTTTTCTACTCCTGTTTTCAGGAAAGTTAAAAGGGGGTTTTACCCGGGAGGGGTCGTGTTTGGGGGGCCTTTCCCTCATTTTTTCTCTTTTTTTTTAAAACTCTCCCCCTTCTCTCTCTCTCTCTCTCTCTCTCCCCTTCCGTCCCCATCCCCTTTCTCTTTTTCCCTCTCTCTCCCCTTCTCTCTCTCTGGGTCTCCCCTTCTTCTCCCTTTGGCGGGTCAAAACAGGGGTCATTTGCTTCCGTCTGATGTGTTTTTTTATTGAGAAAACCCCGTCCCCTTTTTATTTTTTTTCTCTCTCCCCTTTTTAAACCATTTTTTTTTCTTTCTTTCTTTCTTTTTTTTCCCTTTTCTTATCCTTTTTTTTCTTTCTTTCTTTTTTTCCTTTCTTTTTTTTTTTCTTTCTTTCTTTTTTTCTCTTTTTCCTCCTACCATTTTTCCCTCTCTTGTTAGTCTTTTTTTTTTTCCCTAAATCTCGAGCTATTTCTCATTTATTTTTTTTATTTTGCCCGGTTTTTTAGGTTTCTGAAAGGGGTGGGGTGGGTGGGTGGGTGGGTGGGTGGGTGGGTGGGGTTGGGTGGGGGGGGTTTTTGGGTGGGGGGTGGGTGGGTGGGTGGGGGGAAAAAGAGAGAGAGAGAGAGAGGGGAGGGGAGAGAGAGAGAGGGGAGAGAAGGAGAGAGGGGAGAGAGAGAATAGAGAGGGTGGGGGGGGGGGGGTTAGGGCAGCTAAAAACACTTACCAACCTTCCATCTCTCTGCCCCATTACCTCTTTTTCCTCTTCTCTCTCCTCTCTCTCTCTCTCCCCTTCCCCTTCTTTTCCCCTCTCTCTCTTCCTCTCCTCCATCCTTTCCTTCCCCAAAAAGGCAAAAAAATTTAGAAAATAGAATAAAAAATAACTAGCTAAAAGATTGGGAAAAGGGGAGAGAAAAGAGAGAGAGAGAGAGAGAGAGAGAGGGGAAAAGAGAGAGAGAGAGAAAAGAGAGGAGAGAGAAGAGAGAGGGGAAAAGAGGGAAGAGAGAGAGAGAGAGAGAGAGAGAGAGAGAATCCCTTTCCCAAAAACCCACACACACACACACCCCACACCCCCACACACACACAACCCCCAAAGCACAAAAAACACAAAACACACAAAACACACACACAAAAATAAAAACCAACAAAACACATACGTCTCATCTGCTTAAAAAACCCACCCCGACAAACTTTTTTTCCCCTTTTTCCCCTCTTCCCCCACTTCCCCTCCCCCCCAAACCCCCTTTCCCCCCCTTTCCTTTTTTTCCCCCCCCTTCCCCTCCCCCCCCCCTTTTTTCCTTTTTTCCCCCTCCCCCCCCCCTTCCCCCCCCCCCTTTTCCCTCCCTTTGTTCAACCCAAAAAACCCTTTTTTCCTTGTGTTGTGACAAATTCCTGCTATTCGAAAGAGTTTAAAAAGTTGTATTTAAAGGGGTTTGGGATTGTTCCCCTCAAAATCTTAGGGGTTTTTCTCCCTCTCTCTCTCTCTCTCTCCCCTTCCCCTTTTCTTCCCTCTCTTCTCCTCTCCCCTCTCTCCTCTCTCTCTTTTTCTCTTTTTTTTTCTCTCTCTATCTCTCCTTTTCCCCCCAGTTAAGTTGTATTTTGCCTTCCGGGGTTTTGGGGGGGTCTCCCCTTTTTTCTCTCTCTCTTTTCTCTCTCTCTCCCCCTTTCTCTCTCTCTCTCTCTCTCTCTCTCCTCGCCCCCTTTCTCTCTCTCCCCTTTTTTCCCCTTTTTCTCGCTCGTCTCTCAGTTAAGTTGATA
Organism: Chionoecetes opilio; assembly: GCA_016584305.1. Taxonomy (NCBI): domain Eukaryota; kingdom Metazoa; phylum Arthropoda; class Malacostraca; order Decapoda; family Majidae; genus Chionoecetes; species Chionoecetes opilio. The sequence goes on along the minus strand of JACEEZ010004787.1, from coordinate 7,612 downwards.
TGTTGCCTCATAATCTTAGGGGTCTCTCTCTCTTTTCTCTCTCTCTTTTCCCTCTCTCTCTCTCTCTCTCTCTCTTCTCTCTCTCTCTCTCTCTCTTTTCTCCCCTTTCTCTCTTTTATCCTTTTTTTTTCAACTTCTTCTTCTATCTTCCTCTTCCTCTTCCCTATTTTGATCTAACCTCGTCCCTTTTCTCTCTCCCCCTCTCTCTCTCTCTCTCTTCCTCTCTCTCTCTCTCCTCTCCCTCTTTTCTCTCTCTCTCTCTCTCTCTCTCTTCTCTCTCTCTCTCTCTCTTCTTCTCTCTCTCTCTCTCTCTCTCTCTCTCCCCTCTCTCTCTCTCTCTCTCTCTCTCTCCCCCCCCCCCTAGACACATTTTTTCCCCTGGGTAATACTTGTGCATCTTCTCATCTCCCTGTACTAATAGCCACTAAATAATACTAATACTAATACTCGAAGTAGTAATAGCTCCTCGTCAGGCTAATGATCGCCCTTCCTCCCCTGAGACACATCCAAAACCTCGTAAGGGAACCAGGAGGAGGAGGGGAGGAGGAGGAGGAGAGGAGGAGGAGGAGGAGGAGGAGGAGGAGAGGAGGAGGTATGCTACACAAAATATAACCATATAAACACAATATAAATAACAAATATAAACACAAAATATAATATATCCAGTGCCATAACATCCTTTTTAGATTTGATTACGACTCCTTATGATGGTCAAGGAAACAAGAGCGGCGAAAGGAGGAGGAGGAGGAGGAGGAGGAGGAGGAGGAGAGGAGGGAGAGGAGGAGGAGGAGGAGGAGGAGGAGGAGGAGGAGGAGAGGAGGAGGGTCGAAAGGTACAAAGGTGATCAGAGAGCGAAAGAGGATGTAAGTACGGTAGGTTCTCCATTTCGAAGTAAAGGTTGGTAGGTAGATGATGTAGGTGGGTGTGTGGGTGGGTGGTTAAGGTGGGTGGATGTGGGTGGGTTTGTGGGTGGATAGGTAGGTAAGAAGGTGTGTGGGTAAGATAAGAGTACTGATTTAAAATGACGTCTTTCTTCCTTAGTTACGCTGTACATGGAAATAAAAAAATTATATAAAACACAACAAAATAAAATAAACTGGGAAATAAACTGATTAGAGAGAGAGAGAGAGAGAGAGAGAGAGAGAGAGAGAGAGAGAGAGAGAGAGAGAGAGAGAGAGAGAGAGAGAGAGAGAGGAGAGAGAGAGAGAGAGAGAGAGAGAAGAGGGAGAGAGAGAGGAGAGAGAGAGAGAGAGAGTGAGAGAGAGAAGGAAGAGGAAGAGAGAGGAGAGGAGAGAGAGAGGAGAGAGACGAGAGAGAGAGAGAGAGAGAGAGAGAGAGAAAAAAGTGTGTGTTTAATGTGAAGAAGAAATCCAAAGTAAAGTCTTCCTTCCTTCCTTCCCTCTCTCTCTCTCCTTTCTTCCTCCCTTCCCTCCTTCCTTCCTTCTCTCCCCTCCTTCCATCCCTTCCTCCTTCCTTCCTTCCCTCCTTCCTTCCTTCCCTCCTTCCTTCCTTCCCTCCCTTCCATCCCTCCTTTTCCCTTCCTTCTTCCTTCCTTTCCCTTCCCTTTTCCTTCTCTCCTTCTCTCCTTCTTCCTTCCTTCCTTCCTTCCTTTCCTTCCCTCCTTCTTCCTTCCTTCTCTCCTTCCCTCCTTCTCTTACCTGGTTTTTTAGTTTCCCGGGCCCCCTGATTTTTTTTCCTTTATCGCGCCCTTCCGAAAGGGGAAAAAGAATGGAGGTGGAGTATTAGTATAGTAGTAATTTAGTAGTGAAAGGTATAGTAGTAGTATATAGTAGTTTTGTAGTAGTAAAGTAGTATAGTGGTAGTGTAGTATAGTAAGTAGTAGTGTAGTATAGTATAGTAGTAGTAGTAGTAGTAGTAGTAGTAGTAGTGATAGCAGTATTATTATTATTACTATTATTATTATTATTATTATTATGTCATTTTAATCATTATTAATTGAATAAACACATTTCTACGTCTTGCAGTTAAGTTTCCAAGTATCTTGTATTTTGAAAGAAGAATCAGAATTATGTTTTATTTTCCAAACCATTCATCGGGCAGAAAAAAAATATTTAAAAAATGATTGCATTTTGAAAAATATCTACCTTTTTCCAAAGATTTCAGTAGCTGGAATTTTATTTTCTTGGGTTTTTGCCGCGAAAAGCCCTTGATTGTCGCGAACATTTTTTTACCTTTTTAGGCTTTTACTACGTAACTATTAGTGTTTGGGGGAAATGTATGGAAGCAAAGTTACTAAGCTTGATGAGTACTATCCGGTGGTATAATCAGAATTCAATTACTTCATATAGTTTATGAGAAAATAAATGATTTATGAAAATATACGAATTTGTCATTTTTTCAATTATTTAAAAACCAAAATTACTTTCAAATAGCTCAAAAAAAGGGTTTTTATCTGCTCTATCGATGTTATTCAATACTTTTTGTACGAAAATCCCATAGATTTTGAGTTATTATAAAAAACATGATTTTTGGCCAAAACTCCAAGGGTAGCACCCACAAATTTTTGAGAAATTTTCGACATCTTAGATTTTCCTGAAAATTTATTCATAACAACTTTGACCCAAGCTGATCACGAATCCGGGGTCAGTTTTCTGGTTACTGCAATTCTTAACCCTATTTCAGCCCATGTTTACTACTACTACTACTACTACCATGTTACACTACTACTCTACTACTACTACTACTACTACTACTACTACTACTACTACTATTATTACTACTACTATTCTACTACTAACAATACTACACTACTCCTACTATTTTACTACACAAACTACACTACAACAATACTACTACTACTCCCTACTACAAACTATACTACTACTACTCTATTCCTACTATATACTACTATACTAAACAATATACTACATCCTACGTTACAAACTACTACACTACTCACAATACTACTACTACTACTACACTACTTACTACTACTTACTACTACAAATAACAATACTATATACTACAAAAACAAACTATACACACTACTAAAAATAAATAAAATCACCATCCCATCAAAAGTGCATAAAACACAAACATCCTTTATTTTTTTTCTTCCCCCTCGGCCCTTCATCCGATAACTCCCAATGAACTTTTTATCTATTCTCGCCGTACTTTCCCCTCCTTTTTTTTTTTAAATTCCTGTCCCTTTTTCTTTTTTTCGTAGTATTTCCTCCTGTTAATTGGCATTTTTCGTAAAGAGGGGAGAGGGGGAGAGGGGACAGGGAGGGTAGGGGGAGAGGGTGAGGGAGAGGGGGAGGGGGAGGGTAAGGGGGGGGGGGAGGGGGGAGGGGGGCGATTAGAAGAGAGAGGTTCCGTAGAGGATTAGGTATATTGCTTTTGTAAATTATGTCTGGCTTTGTGTCATGTAGTTTGTCTGTCTGTCTGTCTGTCTGTCTGGCTGTCTGGCTGGCTGGCTGGCTGGCTGGCTGGCTGGCTGTCTGTCTGTCTGTCTGTCTGTCTGTTTATCTATCTGTCTATCTATCTGTCTGTCTGTCTGTCGTCGTCTATTGTCTGTCTATCTATTTTCATTATCGTCTGTCTATCTATCCCTTGTTTCGTTATCATTTTTTTATCTATTTTTCTCTTAATTTTATCTATCTGTCTATCAGTCTATCTATCTATCTATCTATCTATCAGTCTATCTATCTATCGATCTATCTATCTATCTATTAGGTTATTTGTATATCTATCTATCTATTCATATAACAGATAAAAAGTTAAAAAATCAATACAGGAACATCTCATTTATCATTCCTCCTTTTTTATCTTTCTATCTTATTCTCTTTTTTTTTCCTTTTCGTTTTTTCTACTCAAAAAAAAAAAAAAAAAAAAAAAAAAAAAAAAAAAAAATATATATATAATAGATCAAAAGTAAGAAAAAAAAGAACCTCTCATTAATATCATTCTTTTTCTGTTCTTTTTTATTTTATTTCTGTTTCTATTGTTTCGTCTACAAGCAGTTGGGGCTTTTTTTTTTTTTTTGGGTCGAGAAAAGAAAAAAAAAAAAAAAAAAAATATATATATATAGGTAGATAAATTCATCCTTTTTTATCTTCCTATCTCCTTTTCCTCCTTTTTTTTCTTCCTTCCTACCTCCCTTTTTTCTTTTTTTGCTTTCTTCCTTCCTTCCTTCCTTCCTTATTTCTTCTATTCTCCTCCTCTTCCTCTTCCTCGTCTTTCTCTTTCCTCCTATTTGTTCTTCCTTATTTCCTTCCTTCCTTCCTTCCTTATTTCTTCTATTCTCCTCCTCTTCCTCTTCCTCTTCCTCCTCCTTTTTTTTTTTTCTTTCCCTTCCCTTTTTCTTCCTTCCTTTCCTTTCCTTTCCCTTCCTTATTTTATTTTATTTTTTTTTACGCAATGGGATCGCCTAGATGAATCTTTAACCACAACGGGCCCCGGGGTTTGAAAATGCGAGGTGTAGCAATTTTTAAAAAGCCAAACTACCCCGAATGACCGCTGTTAGAGGGGAAGAGAGAAGAGAGGAGAGAGAGAGAAGAGAGAGGGGAGAGAGAGGAGGGGAGGGAAAAGAGAGAGAAGAGAGGGGAGAGAGAAGAGAAAGAGGAGAGAGAGAGGAGAGAGGGGAGGGGGGAGAAAAGAGAGAGAGAGAGAGGAGGAGAGAGAGAGAGAGAGAGAAGAGAGAGAGAGAGAGAGAGAGAAGAGAGAGGAGAGAAGAAGAAGGAGAGGAGAAAGATGTGTGTTGAGGGAGGGAGAGAAGATGGAAACGAGGGAAGAAGAGAGAAGAGAGGAGAGAAAGAGAGAGAGAGAGAAAGGGGGAGAAGAGAGAGAGGAGAGAGAGAGAGAAAAAGAGAGAGGAGTTAGGACCAATAAACGCAATGGTTTGTTCGTACACCAAAGAAACACAAACTATGAAAGGAACACTTAAGAAGGGAAGAATAGGGGAAGGGCGTGGCCTGCAGGAGGGGGAGGATAGGGGGAAGGAAAGGAAAAAAGGAAAAAAAAAAGGAAAAGGAAAAGGGGGGAAGAACAAAGAAAAAGAAGGTGGGGTAGAAGAAATAAAGGGGAAGAAGGGAAGGGAGAAAAAGCAGGAAGGAAAGGGAAGGGAAACCAAAAAAAGGGGGGAAAAGGTTTTTTGGAAGAGGAAAAAAGGGGAAAAAGGTGGAAAAGGGGGGAAAAAAAAAAAAAAAAAATGGGGGGGGGGGGGAAAGGAAAAAAAAGGAGGAAGGGGGGAGGAGGAGGAAGGAAAGGAAAAGGAGGGGGGGGAAGGGAAAGGAAAAGGGGAGGAGGAGGAAGGAAGGGGGGGGAAGAGGAAGAGGGGGAGGTTAATAACAAAAGGGCCAATCCAGGGCCTTGGGGCAGAAAACCCCGGGCCTCAACCCTTTAGTTTATAAAGCCCAAAATTCAATTCCTGCAGTATTGTAAATAGGTGGTCCATGAAGGGCCTAATGCCACAAACCCTAATAAAAGGATGTGCCTGGGGGAAAGGGGGTGTGTAACTCTGATTTTTTTTAACGAATGAAAAATCCGACCCCCGCGAGATATATTTTGGGTCCAGGAGAAGGGGGGGGTATACGCTTTTTTAAGTCATTGTATTTTATTTTACCCAAGTTAGGCAAAATCATTTTAACACGGCCCCTTGGAAGGGTAATTTTCCCCGGGAAAACTTTTGCTTTTTAAATTTTGTTTTTTTATTATTACCTTACGTAAAAAGGATTTTTAAATGAAATTAAGAAGAAAATTTAAGCCGGGGAAGGTCACCTTTTTCTTTTTTTTGTTGTAATTTTTTTCATTCAATTTTATAAACTAGGATCATTTTGTTTAAAGTGTATTTTTCTAGTTTTAACCTATATAGGTAAACGCACCCTATTTTAAAATGGACCTTAAAAAGATATATCCCCAAGAGAAGGGAAACAAAGTTTTTTATTCAGTTTTTTTATCATAGGTTTAAAACCTAGTTTTCGGTAAACCGGCACACTTTAACTGGAAATTAACCCCTTTACACCCAACTTTCTTTGTATACAAAAATTGTTGTCCTAAAAAAACAAAAAAAAACTGATTACCAAATTTTAGTGTAAGGTTAAAAGGTAATCTTAAAAACATTGTTATTTTTCACCAAAAAAAAAATAATGGTGGTTCTTCAAAGGAAAATTATTTAAGGGAAAAAGAAGGGGGAATTTTTTGGGCCCAAAAAAACTGGTAGGGATTTTTCCTTAAATTAAAACCCTTTTTTAACCTTTGGAAGGGGAAAGGAGGATGAAGGATAGGGGAGGAGGATAGGGGGGAGGTTTGGAAAGTTTTTAAATTTAGAATTTTTTAAAGGAAAAACCCCCCCTCCCTCTCCCCCCCCTCTCTCTCCTTTCTTCTCTCTCTCTCTTTCCCCCTCTCTCTCTCTCTCTTTTACATACTCAAAAAAACAACGGCAAAAAAAAACCTCATTCTCTCCCCTCTCTCTATTTCTCTCATTTTTTTTTTCTCTCTCCACTTTCTCTCTCCTTCCTCCTTTTCTCTCTCTCTCTCTACTTTCCTCTCTCTCTCTTCTTTTCCTCTCTTCCTCTCTCCCCTTTTCTCTCCCCTCTTCTCTCCCCCCTCTCTCCTCTTTTCCCCCTTTTCTCTCAACGCAAAAAAACAATGTTCTAATGTTTTTAAAACGACCTAAAATGAAAACGTTTTTACGGGGAAACGTCAAACGTTTCCTGTATAAAAGTTTTGTAAGGGGGAACGTTTTTTGGGTTTTATGAGGGTGGGGTGTGTGTTTGGGGGTGTGTGTGTGTGTGTGGTGTGTGTGTTGTGTGTGGTGTGGGGTGGTGTTTGTGTGTGTGTGTGTGTGTTGTTGTCTTTTTTCCCCCCTTCTTTCTCCACTTTTTTTTTTTTTTCTATGTTGTTTTTTTAAACGGTGTCTCTGATTTTTTCCAAACCACACACAACACAACACACACACACACCCACACAACACACCACCCCACTCTCACACACGCTTCCCTTTTTTTTCTCTCTCTCTCTCTCTCTTCTCTCTCCCCTTCTCTCTCTCTCTCTCTTCTTTCTCTCTCTCTCTTCTCCCTCTCTCAAAAAAAAAATAAAATAAAAAACACCGAATTGCTTTACATTCATGAATACCAAACTGAACTCTAATGCCTTAAAAACGCACGCACACACACCACACAACGCACCCAAAAAACACACAACACACATACACACACACACACACCAGATTTACAGAGAAAAAAAAACCTTTATTCTTTTTTCATAAGCTATCTAAAAATTTATTAATACTGATGAAAATTCGTAGTGATGGGGCTTTGATTTTTTTATATTTTTTTTATTGTTTATTAGATAAAAATAAAAAGGAAAAGGGGGAGAGAGGGAGAGAGAGGAGAGAAAGGGAAGAAGAAGGGGAGAGAGAGAGAGGAGAGAGAGAGAGGAAAAGGGAGAGAGAGAGAGAGAGAGGAAAAAGAAGAGAGAGAGAGAGGGGGGAGAGAGAGAGAGAGAGACGAGGGAAAAAAAAAAAAAAAAAGGGGGGGGGGGGGGGGGGGGGGGAGAGAGAGAGAGAGAGAGAGAGAGAGAAGAGAAGAGAAAAGGGGAGAGAGAGAAGGGGAGTTTGTGTGTGTGTAGTAAAAAAGACAGAGAGAGCAAA
>JACEEZ010004786.1:184040-323134 GCA_016584305.1 Chionoecetes opilio | reverse complement strand
ATCCTCTAATGTGATTCTTTGCCCTTTCTGGCCTAAATCTTCGGAAGGCCAAAAAAGGCCCTGACAGAGTCCCACCTATTGTTCTCAAAAACTGTGCTTCTGTGCTTGCCACCCTGCCCGGTCTAACTTTTCCGTCATTTTTTATCTACTTCCACCTTTCCTTCTTACGGGAAGATAGCTCACATCCAACCTTTTCCTAAGAAGGGTGACCGTTCTAATCATTCAAACTACCGTCCGCTTGACTTCAACAGACCCTTTCCCTGTTTATACTTTCTTAGCCTCCCTTTTAAAGTTTTTGAGTTTTATATTTAATAAGAAGATTTTTAAGCATCTATCTGCTCAAAATCTTCTATCTGATCGTCAGTTACGGTTTTCGTAAAGGCGATCTACTGGCGATCGTCTAGCTTTCCAAAACTGAATCTTGGTCATCCTCCATTAGTGGTTTCGGTGAAACTTTTGCTGTTGCCCTTGACATATCAAAAGCTTTTCATAGAGTCTGGCACAAATCTTTGATTTCCAAAACTACCCCATACAGTTTCAAATCCTTCTCTCTGTACCTTCATCTGTTTTTTTTTTTTTTCTTCAAAACCATTCTATTACAACTACTGTAGACGGACATTGTTTTTCTCCTAAGTTATCAATAGTGGTATTCCTCAGTTTTCTGTCCTACCACCTACTCTCTTTCTATTATTCATTAATGATCTTCGAAGTCTAACTCAAAGCCTATCTACCCCTACGCTGATGATTCTACCCTGCATTTTTCAACGTCTTTATTAAACATCCAACTCAACAGGAACTAGTGATTCACGGGAGAGATGCTACCGAGCGCCTAACTTCTGATCTTTCTATAATTTCGTTTTAGGGGCAAAACAAGCCTTGTTTTTTCCAATGGCTAAAAAACCCAATTTCTTAACTATCTAATCGACAAAAAGATACCTACCAGAAAAACTATCCCCTCTTCTTCAAACACACTAAACTATTCCTTCTAATTAAATTCTTGGACTGCCCTTAACTATAAATCTGAACTGGAAAATCTCACATCTCATCTCTTTTTAAAACAACTTCTAAGAAGTTAGTTGTCCTGTGCCGTCTGCGTCCATTTTTTTAACCCTCCCATTGCTTGGTCTCTACAGGGGCCTTATCCGCCCATGTATAAAGTATGTCTCACATGTTTGGGGGTGATCCACTCATACAGCTCTCCTAAACAGGGTTGAGTCAAAAGCTTTTTTGTCTCATGAACTCCCCACCTCTGACTGTCTGTCTTCAATATTTGAACCACCGCCGCAATGTTGCTTCTCTTGCTATTTTCTACCCTTATTTTTCATGCTCAGTTCTTCTGAACTTTTTAACTTTCATGCCTCACCCCTCTCGCGCCCTCGTTGCACAAGACATTCTACTAATTCTCATCCCCATTTGTCCATCTTCCTAATGCACGAGTTAATCAGTATCTTTACTCTTTCATCCCTTTCTCTGGTAAACTCTGGAACCCCTCTTTCTGTTTCTATTTTTCCACTTTTCCCACGACTTAAACCTTTTCAAGAGAGGAGTGACAAAACACCTCCTGAACTAAATTGGCCCACCCCCTTTCCTTATTATTTTACTGTCTTCTTTATAGGGACTGGTAACTAAGCGGACTTTGTGTTACCTCATTTGTGTGTGTCCTTGGCCAGCCCTTTGTGATGTAAGAAAAAAAAAACTATCACTGTCCTTTTCTCTGTCTTTCTGTCTGTCTGTATGTCTCTCTCTCTCTCTATTTTTTTTTTTCTCTCTCTCTCTCTCTCTCATGCAAAAGGGAGTTGATAACGGGTGACCTTTGCAATTTCCCGCGCCTGTAACTCACCTGGTCACCTAACACATACCGGCTCGGGACCACCTGCCACCCACCCAGACACACACTATCAACAATGAAACACAACACACGCCGCGCAAAGGGCACATCCATAACCTTGACAACCTTTACCTTGCTGATCAAATACCCTAAAGAAAAGAAAACACCAGCGACATGATAATCTACACATTTATTGCCCATATAAATATGTATTTTTACTTTGTACGTCTCTGTATGCCTATGTGTCTCCATGTTTCCTCTATTTCTCTGTGTCTGTCTTTATCTCTCTCATTTTCCACTCCATCCACAGCTGCTTATAGTCACTCACACGTCTCCCTCATATCCTTCTAATCTTTCCCAATCTCGGCATACTCACAGGAAGAGCGTCTCCCTCGTCTCCCAGTCCCTGTTGCGTTGAAGGGTCCTGCAGGAGAACACCGCCAGTAGTATAAGGTGGCAGGGCGCCATCAGTCTGCCTGCTCTTGACAGTCCCACGGCCACCAGTAAAGCGTAGCCGAGACTGCAGAAGGAGGAGAAAAAGGATAATGAAGTGATGACGATGGTGATGCTGAGGGCCAGGAGTAAGAAGTAAGGGATAAAAGGAAAAGGAGCACACTAAAATAAAAAGAACAATGTAAAAAAGAAGGAGGGAGTGATAACGAGATAACGTAGATTATATTAAGAGAAAGAGAGAAGAAGATAAGGAGAGAGAAGAGGAGGAAGAGAACACCATCCATGCCTCCTGGTCACTTCCTACCCCACGTGCAACTTATTAAGAGAACAGCATGACAAGGTGTGGAATATTGGCAGGCAGCGAGAACGATGGAATACTGCGTTCATGTGCCTTTCCTACTCTGCTTCTCACACTCTCTTCTCTCTCTCCTCTCTCTCCTCTCCTCTCTCTCTCTCTCTCTCTCCTCTCTCTCTCTCTCTCGCTGTCTCTCTCTCTCATTGAATTGATGTTGAATAAGAAAATGATAGCGTGACACATCATTTTCCTCATAGCGTGCCAGTGAGAAAGTCAGAATGAGAGAGAAAGAGAGGGAAACACAGAGAGAGAGAGAGAGAGGGGAGAGAGAGAGAGAGAGAGAGAGAGAGGGGAAGAGAGAGAGAGAGAGAGAAGAGAGAGAGAGAGAGAGAGAGAGAGAACTCACACACACACCACACACCTGCCTGAACGGCTTAAATGGGTTAGTGAGTCCCGCGCCATTCTGTAGACAGGTGTTAAATCCCCAGCCCCGTTCGTTCACGGGGATTTTCCCACTAAAAAATTCGGGGGGTTTTACTGTCCCCCTTTAGCAAGTGGATGGGCCCTGTGGTATGTGAGGTCCCAGCATTATCCAGAGATCGGTAAAAATGAGCTTTCCCTGCTCTCACCGGGAGGGTGAAACTGGCGATCGCAACCAGCTCGCGTGGACAAGATCATGGGTTGAATGAATGACACACGCACACACACACACACACACACACACATACACACACACACACACGCACACACACACACACACACAACACACACTGACAGAAAGAAGAACACAATAATAAACTCCTGTTGCCGTTTTGTTGCCTCAATATTGCTGTTCAATCGCCCCTTCCATCAACAAGGACACCCTTCCTCTCCCTCACCCATCACCAACGCTACCCATTCTTCGGCCGCTAAAGGCCTATCCAGACGAACTGGCCTGATCGGCGGGCATGCCGATCACGATTTCAGTCAAATCTTTTTTCTCGCTCTCTCTCTCTCTTTATCTTTCTCTCTCTCTTTTCTCTCTCTCTCTCTCTCTTTCTTCTCTCTCTCTCTCTCTCCTCTCTCTCTCTCTCTCTCTCTCCTCTCTCTCTCTCGTTTCTCTCTCTCTCTCTCTCTCTCTCTCTCTCTCTCCTCTCTCTCTCTCTATCTCTCTCTCTCTCTTTCTGTTTTGTTAATAAAAAGAAAGAGTAAGTAAGTGTGTAAGGATTGGTAGCTGAATATTGTCAAAAAAAGGTGAGTATTTTGTGAAGAAAAAGACCACCCCCAAAAAAAGTGCTTGCCGCAAGTGCTCTCCCCCACGCCTCGGGGTCTCCCGACTCCCCCCCCCATCAACACTATCTACAGGAACCCCCCCCCCCCCCCCCCGCTGTAAATACCCCTAAAAATCAGGGAAGGCAAGGGCCATCAAAAGAGGATCTTTCTGTATATTCCCCTCAGCATATGTGCGTTTTGGGGCGAGAGCAACACAATCAGCCTCTACGTAGGGTAAAGGTGTTTTAACGCCCCCAACGTGCCAACCTCATGGCTCGGTGACCTGGACGCTTACACGTCAAGGACACTCGCACTGCGAAAGGTAAAAAATATAGAAGATGTGAAATTACCTTAGTAAAAACCCTGCAGGGAGCCACCCCCCCGCACCTTTTTACTACATAGTGGTAAGGAGGTCCGAGGATGAAAGGAAACCTATGGAGCTGGAAAAAGAATAACTCTTTTCTCTTTCACACCTCCAAAAACAGTGACAAAAAACAATAACAAAATTCAGCCTCAAATGCATGGGGGGGGGTTTATCAACAAGAAGCACACCTGGTGGAGTTTTTGAGCTTATCGCGCCCTCCAGACGCAAGAAAACCTGATGCAAGGATCCCGCCCCTCCTGCAACCACGATACTCCATTCTCCATAGGAAACCGGGGAAAAAGGGCGGGGGCCTCCTCGGACCACTGGATACAAGGGTGGCAGCGGGGAAGCCCAGGCCTCTCAGACATCAAAGGCCCCCCCGCTAACGCAGGCATAGCCACCATTACATCCCGCCAACAATACCATCACAGATCTTCCCTCTCGGAACAACAACGGCAACAAAAACGAAAACAACGGTGATAGTAGCAAAAACAGGGGGTAAAAACCCACAGCTCCCATCACCGCCAAAAAACAGCAAAACACACAGTAATAGAAGTAAAACAACAGAAAAAGTAATAGCAGCAGAAAAAACAAAAAACAACAGCTAATAGCAGCAAAAAAACAACAACAGCAAAACAAAAAGAGACCCCCCCGAAATGGTCAGGATTAACCCGACATGAAAGGGTGCGCCCCCCACCCCACCCCCCCTGCGTGGCCTGACTCATCCCAGCCCCAGATTAAAGGGTACCCCAGTATGGGGAAAAGGCCTCGCGGCGATTACTGCTTCCGCCTGGGATATACAACTGAGTTATGTTAAAAGCGCTCTGCGCCCTTTCGGAGAAAAATGATGTTTTGGGGGGTTTTTCTGACGTGGGCGGGGAAACAAACAACCACTATACCGAGTTGCCCTTTCGGTCCCCTCCCCCCCCCACTCCCAACCCCAAAACCCAACAACACTACGGCTGGGCGCCCCCTCAGGGCAGGGCAGCAATAACACGTATCGCGCCGCCAGCACACCCCTGCCAAGTAACGGGAGGCGGAGAGGGAAAAAGCCCTCAGCTGTCCCCTGACGTGGTGTCGTAATGTGACGGACCCCCGCACAAACATCGGTCCCTGACCCATATTTTTGCCCGCACCCCCGTGCTGACATTGTTCCCGTGACTGAAAACAGGGGGGGGCTTCCCGTGAGGTGGAGCGCTTTTGGAAAGATCCGGGGTCTCTAATTGGGTCAAAAAGCCCGGGAAAATATAATAGTGGGGCGTGGCTCCTGCTTTAAGCAGGGCCCCAAAAATACAGGAGCTTGATTAGTGTTTGCCTCACCTGACGAGGCACTTTTTCTTCGGGGTGGACTGGCAACAACATTGGTTTCCCCCTCTGTGTCATGTCCCCCCCCCCCCCCCGGGTAAGTACGTTTTCCGCGGGATTTCCTGACGGGAGCTCGTCCCCTCCTTTTTGCGTCACTGCTCGCACGTGTGTATGGGGACCTGAACTTCCATCTGGAGCAAAATCTACGACAACCCCCTCATGGTGCAGGGCCTGGAAAACCAGTATCTTCCCTACACTGGGGCGGGGGGGGTTTTGCTAGACCCTGTGCTTCTACCCCCCCGAGACCGCATCATCTGCCAGCAGCTGGGGTGGTGAGAGTCGATCTTAGCCGTATTAGCACAGTGAGCTAAATAGGCGAGGGAGGACGCTGTCCCGCGCACTATCTGGCTCTGGGAGAGTGCAGATGGCACCCATAAAAATCCCCGGGACCATAGGGACTGGTACCCCCTTTTGGGTGGGGAGATGCTGGGGCCCAAGGCACGGCCCTCCCTCTAAGATCCCTTTCTCTCTAGCAGCGCAAATCCCCAGGGGGAAGTACCTCACCAGGCCCGGTGATCCCCCCTGGTTGGTACCGATGCAGGGTTGCTGCCGAGGGTAAACATGCAGCCAAAATGAGGTACACGACACCCGTCACACCAAAAAAGGGTAACATCGGGGGGGCATGGGATGAAGATACCCGCAAATGGGCGAGGAGTCACAGAGGAGGACCTGAGGCAAAAAATTTGTGGCCCATGAGTTGGAACAAGACCTGGGGGAGTTGGTCAAGGAAAAGCAGGGGATGAGTCACCTACGCTGTTCCTCCATCACCAGGCCGACGGGTCAACCGCCCCGAGCAGTAAGGATAAGACCCCTTCTCGCTGATTTATTTCAAGAAAATGATGGTGAGACCCGGAAAATCTCCACCTCACCTGCCTCAGGAGACTGACCCACTGTTACCTCTGTTCTGGTGAAGTCAAGCATTTGAGCGGCGATCATGCGGTGGAGTGTTGTAAAGCCACCCGGGCCCGGATGAATTAGCCCCCGGGTCCCCAAACCTGCGCCAAAGGGGCTGTCAATTTCTCCTCTACTGTCTTCAAGTCATGCCTGAGGGGAAAACCTTTAGCCCTCAAAATGGAAAAGGCGCGTGTGGTTCCCCGGGCCACAAGAAAAAACCCAGGTCAGACCCAGCATTACAGGCCCTCTCCTTTCTCTCTGTGGTGGGCAGGGACTGGGGGGAAATAGTGGTATAAAAATTCAAAACCTGAGTATGAACAAACTCCTCTCAAACAACAGTTTGGGGTTTAGACCCGGCCGTTCCCCTCAGACCCTTCATGCTTCTCTCCAAAGACTGGGAGGATACCCTAGAAACGCCCCGGGTACCTTGTGGTGGCCGGATATGCTGAAGCCTTTGATAGGGTCGGGAAAAACGGACTTATTGAAAGCTTGCGCAAAGGTATCCCGGGGGCCTACTATTGCTGCTCAAAGGATTTCCCCCCGGGAAGGACCCTTCAGGGGGTTTTAACGGGCAGTCATCACGGCCCTTCCCCCCTACAAGCCTCATTCCACAGGGTTCAGTGTGGGCCCCAAACCTGTGAACATTTTCACGATAAAACCCCCCCGGCACTACCAACAGCGGCAGCATATGCGCGACTGCACACTTTCCCGCTCTTACTGCCGCCCGAAGCCACGCGCCGTCAGTGAGCTAACGCGTTCAGACTGGTGGGGGAGTGGGGAGAGTCGTGGGAAATCAGCTTTGCTTCGGGTAAGACCAACGTGGGCACTCACGGTCCCCAGCTGCCCCCTCAAGCCGTTGAGGGATTGTGTTTTGGAGGATAACATGCCGCTCCAGGTCACATTAAGATTTGGGGGGTCTGTGGACCGTGGTGCGCTTCGTCACCCCGTTGCTGCTGCTGTCTACCAGGGTTTTCTGCCCGTGTCGTCCTGCGAAGGTTGCGGGGAAACCTCGCTCACGAGGCATCCTCACCTTGTACAAGGCCCCAAAAGGTGTGAGGATATGGTGCCTTTCATGGTTCGAGTGCGCCCCCCACTTTCAGAGACTGGATGCAGTTTCAGCGACGTGCCCCCTTTCGAAAAGGTGGGGGTAGAGGAGGACCAACATCGTGTCCTGGGTGACACCCTGGAGCACCGCCCGGGGGGTGTCAAAGTGGGGTGTGTGTCACAAAAAATCAGGTGAGGGGGCCCTCACCTCAGCTCGCTCAGGGTTCCTCCACTCTGTGCAGAGTGGGCGAGGACTACACCCTTTAGTGACGTGCTTTTAAAGTCGCGATCCACCCCAGGCAGCTCAGCCACCTACACCCGCCAGGGCATCGCGGTGTGGAACATGTTCGCGGCAGCCCCCCTGACGTCAAAATATGTCCACACACCCAAATGAAATTGGCTGCCACATGGTGGGGTGAAACGAAACGTCTCGCTAGTGAGGATACACTGACACTTAAAATATTTTTGTAAAATTTAGCATGAATATTCTCTGTATATATTGTATATTTTTTTTATGTTTTTGACCTTATTGTATAACCTTTTTAAAGTTAGGCTTTTTAAATATTTGCACATACAACGTGTAACCTTTAAGCCTATTGTAATCTTGTTTTAAAAAAAAAAGAAAAAAGGATACCCCCACACAAACCACATATAGGGGAAAAAGCAAAAAGTCGCAATTTGGCAGGTGGAGATTTCCCCACCGTCGTTTCCACCGGGAGGATAGTAAAAAAATGCCCGGCCATGGAGATTTGGGGATCGTACCAGCACAACGAGTCCCAAACGGCCTCGTATTTTGCTGTTTTTTCACCTATCTAATTCCTTTTACTAGCCTAATTTATCATTTCTGCCATTTAAAAAAATTCTTTGTTTGTGTTCGCCACTTATCTGAGGCGTTGATGTAGAAAAAATGGGCCTGAGTGATGCTTGTGAGTACATTTGAACGACGACATTTGACTCGCCACAAAGCAATATGGCTGACCACCTCCACCACGCCGCTCTCCCTCGTCACCACTTATCACAATATAAGGCCTCCTGCACCTAATTTTACCTTAATTATCACACGTGTGCATTCACAGTGTATGCATGTCACTCTCGGTTATGTTGAAAACTCGCCTGTAATGGTTTGGGAATAAATATGATGGACTAAGGACAGAGGACAAGGCATGGACAACGCAACCAATGGAGCAACGCAACCAGTGGAACGCAACGGGTTGAGTGTTTTCAAATTATTCATGCTTACCGCTGCGCGGTGCATCGGGTCGAAAAAATGTCTTGCATATGGGCCAGAGAGAGAGAGAGAGAGAGAGAGAGAGAGAGAGAGAGAGAGAGAGAGAGAGAGAGAGAGAGAGAGAGAGAGAGAGAGAGAGAGAGAGAGAGAGAGAGAAGAGAGAGAGAGAGAGAGAGAGAGAGAGAGAAAAGAGAGAGGCCTCCTCTCATCATGATGAGAGGAGACCTAATCACTAACTTTGATACTATCGTCGTTATTCTACACGTCAAACATCTTCGACTTAGATATTACACAATCTCTTCCATTACTTCATCACTAACTAAATCCTTCACTACAGAGAAGACAAAAGACTAAGGGCAAGGCTAATTCAAGAATGCTCGTCGAGCCCCGGCTGGTGGATTTCTCACGCGTGGGATATACAAGAATTGCCGTCAACTGCCCGGCGCATGGAGATATGTGCAGACGTACCAACACAAGCGAGTCCAAGGCAATATTTAACAAAGATTCACTAATTCCTTTTACCAGCCTAATTGATCATTTATGTCATTAGAATAATAGCTTTGTTAGTGTTCGCCACTTGTCTTAGGCGTTGGCGAAGAAAAAATAAGCCTAATGATGCTTGTGAGTAAATTTGAACGTCCCGCCACCAGAAAATGGCTGACCACCACCACCACCACTGGGCAGAGGTTGTGGTCGCCACGGCCTCCTCACCAGTTATCACACCCATATAAGGCTTTCTTCACCTAATTTGACCTTAAATATGACATGTGTAAATTCACAGTGAATGTATGTTATTCTCGGTTATGTTGAAAACTCACCTCCAATGGTCTGGTAAAAAATATGATGGAAATAAGGGCAGATGACAACGCAACCCGTCGAGTGTACGTGGTGATTCTTGTATGTTGCCGCGCGGTGCAAATGAGCGCAAAAAAATCTTCAATATAGCTATAAGATTTCTCCTTAACATAAAAAAAAAAAAAAAAACACATATATTTACTCCTTATATTTGTGTCTCACCTCCTAATGGTAAGTGTGTTTTTCTCTCCTATACTTTTTTACTTCCACATAAAAAAAACTCATTTTCTACGCCATAAATGTACAAAAAACCTGCAATTATGGGATAGCAAAGGCATATCTTTTCCTTTACTTCCCTTTCTCTTCCGTTTTCCATTTCCATTCCCTCACACCCTGTCTCTCTCCCACACTCCTCCTTCCATCCACCATTACCCTTTTACTACTTCTGCCCCACTATCTAACCGCTTTTTGTACCCCTGTCTCCCACTATTGCCGAACGTTCCTGCCCCCACCCCTCCGCCAGGCACAGTATCAGGTCATAATCATTGTCCGTGCTCGTCGTCTGGCTGTAAAAAACTAAATTAACGGCCCTTAGCAAGACCCAACACCACCACAGTTTCAGGAATGGTCAAACAGTAGGTCTCTCTCTCTCTCTCTCTCTCTCTCTCTCTCTGTTTTGAGTTACCTTCACGCCTAATAAGTGGTATATATTTCCCAAAAGTTATGTTTTAGTTTGTATAATGCCACAATGAAAGTGTGTGTGTGTGTGTGAATAAGTGTGTGTGGGTGTGTGTGTGTGTGTGAGTGCGTGTGTGTGTGTGTGTGTGTGTGTGTGTGTGTGTGTGTGTGTGTGTGTGTGTGTGTGTGTGTGTGTGATGTGTGTGTGTGTTTGTTGACTGTGTGTGTGTGTGTGTGGTGTGTGTGGTGTGTGTGTGTGTGTGTGTGTGTGTGTGTGAATATGTGTGTGTGTGTGTGTTAGGGTACGCCGTATAACAAAAATTCTTTTTCTCAACTTTGGCATGCCAATTTCCTATGTAAAATGGAATTCTAAGACGATTTTATCTAACTCCATTTTTGCATTTGAGCAATTCTTACTATGCAAAATCGCACTTTTATATTGCACCCTTATCGAATTATGCTTAAATGAGTACGCAGTGTCCGGTTGGTCCTGTGTATTGCATCATGCACCAATATGAGTTCCAAATGACTAGCGTGGTAAGCTCTTTCTGATCAGTTGGTTCATCAGGCACTACATCACAGTGTCACAGCCTCTACGTTGGCCTAGAACGTGTCCATCATGTCCTTCTTAGACCTGAAGCAGGGCATGGTCTCCCGGTGGTCGGCCCGAGCCCGGATGAACCCGTCTCTGGCCTGCTGCCCCACCATTTGCTGCCGCCAGCCTCTGTCACCTGCTTCACGACTCTTTCGGTGCTCTGAGTGTGGATAGAGAACCCCGGGAAACCTCGTACGGCTTGACCAGGATTTCCTGGATCTGATCCCCGGAAAGTGAACAGGTGAATCCCGGCTCGTGCACCTGGCCAGGCTGCCAGCTGATCAGTGTCTGCAAGCTGGTGGCTGACAAGTTCAGCTTGGGTGTGATGAAGATCTTACACTGGTGTCCCCATACTCCTCGCCAGCCCTCAGCTTCAAAATCTGGGTCACGGCGAACCTGCGGTCGTCCTCACTCTGACTCGTCATCAGCGAGAGGACACATTCTGAGTGTGCGAACCATGCTCCTGTCCGCACATAGAAGGTCATAGCGTTTGGACTTTTTGGGGTGCGACCTCATCACTCTGAGCTGCGTGAGGATGTGCTTGGGGCCGTCCTCTAGTCCCGTGGTGAACCTTGATGTCGTAGTAGAGTTTGAAGTACCCCCTGCAGGCAGTACTTGACTAGGATTTTCCAGGGTCTTCAGTTCTTTGCCAGTCAGTCCATGCTTTGGTCCACATGTACTACACGAGCGACGGGCTGTGGTAGCCATCTGGAGTGGGACACCTTGCCACACTTGATCTCCTGCAGCTCGGACGGGAGAACGCCCCGCTTCACAGCCTGGACCAGCTGGTAGGAAAACCTGCTGGTCAGTGGACATGTTGACCAGGATATACTCCGGTATCCCCCGTGAGATCTTCACCGCCTGGCACTCCTCTGAACTCTGCGTTGTACTGCTTCTCATTCACGCTGGACCGCAGACTGCACACTGGACCCGTGAAGCCCTTTTCAGATGAGTAGGCCCGTCGATGCTGGTGATAAGGTGGCACAGGGGCAACTCGTTTGTGTGCAACACGCATATACTCCAGAAGAGCTTGCGTCCCAGCATCTTCTCCAAATGGGCGTGAGTACCATCCTTCCACCCCGTGTTGGCCCTAGTTGAGTCACCTTGCAGTACGATCAGTGAGTCGGTGGAGTCGTATGTCACCAGCAGATCATAGAGCCTAAGCCACCTTGAACGCAGGCTTCTCAGGTGGCACCGGGTCCTCTGGTACAAAGTGCCAAAGGTACCTTCCAGATGGCTCCTCTGTCACTGACACATGCTCCTCCCTGATCAACCTTGGGTGCAGTTTCCCATAGCTGTCGGGCACCATCGCCCTGGTCTTGTCCTTCCTCCCATCGTAACCCAATCCAACTATTTTCGTACCCTGGTTAGGGTACGCCGTATAACAAAAATTCTTTTTATCAACTTTGGCATGCCAATTTCCTATGTAAAATGGAATCCTAAGACGATTTTATCTGCATCCATTTATGCATTTGAGCAATTCTTACTATGCAAAATTGCACTTTAAGCTATGTTTTGCATATAAATATAAAAGTCCATTTTTGCATAGCAAGAAGTGCTCAAACCAAAAAGTTGAAGAGGCCAAACCACCCTTAAAATTCAATTTTACATAAGAAAACACCCTGCCAAATTTGAAATAATCTATATTTCACTTTTCATTGGACCTACGGCGTACCCTAGTGTATGTGTCTGTGTGTGTGTGTGTGTGTGTGTGTGTGTGTGTGTGTGTATGTGTGTGTGTGTGTGTGTGTGTGTGTGTGTGTGTGTGTGTGTGTGTGTGTGTGTGTGTGTGTGTACACACTATGATTAATAATAAATGGTCTATGTCACAGTGAAAAAGGTGCTAAACAAAAAATAACACAGAATAACATGATGACTATGTCCACAAATAAACAGGTAAAACAAAATATATTTGAATGATAATAATGATCGCATTGATATTAATGGAAATAAACATATTAATATTTTTTATCATGGTTATTATTATTATTATTATTACGACCTCACATTTAATTGATATTTTAATATGATGCATTGAAAACAGCACAACTGCGACTTAGTCTGGCTAATATGACATAACTGGAATTATAAACTGAATGGACCATAACAACTGAAAAATGGAAAAATGCCACTGTGATTCAGTTAACGTATCAACAACAATGACATTAGTAATCATGCTAAAAATAGCAATAATAATAACAATTTTATTAATAATAATAATGCTAGTAATAATAGTAATATCATACTACTACTACTAAGATAATATTAGAATATTAATGATAATATATTGTTGATAATGCTGCGAATACTCTAGTGTACCAGTGAGGGCTGACATGATACAATGCCTCCAGGATAAAGTGCGCCGCTTGAACGAACAATCAGGGCGCTAACCAACACACAATTCATTACCTTCCAAATAAATCATAGCAAATTGAATAAAACCATCACCATCATCACAATCCTTTTTAACATCTTTCTTCATGGCACAACAGTACAGGGTGTAACACGAGTCTCTGCAAATATTGACACAGGTGAAAGAAAATTGCATTCTAAGCAGAAAATATTATATACACCTAGGCTTTTTGAAACTTCCTTTAGACGTGATGAAGTGAGAAAAATTACCGCGGCCAGTAATTTCACAATGGCAGGCGACGTATGGAGGTATGCAGTGTGTACTCGCGGGTGTCACTCGGTTAAATTTTGAGTTATTTAATCATTATGTTTACTAGTAATGGAACATTACATTATCATATAATAACAATATTGGTATTAATGGACATGTTATTTACCAAATAAGCAGTACATGAAAACAGCAGGGCTGTAATAAACAATACTGTAAAAGGCTAAGTGGCATCGTGTCGGGGCGGGGTAGGAAGGAGGGACTAGGCTGCGAGGCTGCCCGTCAGCTGTGTCACGTGTCAGAGTCACGTGTTACATCCTTCCCCGCCTCAACACGATGCCACTTAAGGCTGTGTCACACGAGCGATATTTTCCGGCATCTTTTGGTATTTTGCTACCAAAAGATGCCCGTAGTGGTGGCAAAAAGTGCGCGTGTTGTCACACGACGTTTCGGCTACGAGCATCTTCCTACCAGAGTAGCTAAGATCTTATTATTCTATCTTAGCTACTCTGCTTCTACTGGCATCTATAAAATGTCCTTCCCACTTCACATTTCCCTTGATACGAGCATCTTCCTACCAGAGTAGCTAAGATCTTATTCTTCTATCTTAGCTACTCTGCTTCTACTGGCATCTATAAAATGTCCTTCCCTCTTCACATTTCCCTTGATAACCATAAATAATCCTTACTTGAATTCCTAAATCAAGTAAAAATAACACACTTATCATAATATATTATCCCCGTTTCTATAGTAAAAACACACGCAGCCTATTAAATTTCTGTTTTTATCAACATTTTCCGTCATAATCTATCATCAACAACTCAAAACTTAACTATATATCTAAATAATGCGTTAAAAATATATAAATAACACGCATGTACCATATCATACACGTGTCATGTAATATAGAGAGTAAAAACCTATTTATTTCTCCTACCCTACTCTACCAAACACTTTATTTTCCTCCTCTCATCTTTAATTTTCTCCTCTCATCTACACCATATTACTATTACTATACAAAATATACAGCTATATTCCCTATATAGAACACTTATTTTCTTTAAACATATCACATAGAGATGCTACAACATCTCTTGACTACCCAAGATTGGTAATTTTTCTTTCTTTCATTGAAATGTGTAGTTCGTACAAGTCTTGCGTGGCGTCGGCTGCTCCGAGATGTAAACAAAAATGCCAGTACTGGTGGCAAAAGAACGAACATGCGCGACTCCGCGTTTGCTACCAAAAGATGCCGGTATCAGGCATCAAATGGTAGCAAAATACCGAAAGATGCCGGAAAATATCGCTCGTGTGACACTGCCTTAAGTGGCATCTTGTTGAGGCGGGGATGCAGCAAAATGGCTCGAGTAAAAATCAAAGCCGGGACTCCTAATCAAGATAAGAAGCTCAAACTTCTAGGCTTACTCGCAAACAATGGAATATATGCTTCCAATCTGCTAGATGCCAGAGATGGATTCATCATCAGCAGCAGCGAGGACACGGAAACAGACAAGATCTTCCAGAAAAAATGCTCCTCAGAGCTGCTCATCCACAACTTCACTCCAGTTCTCCCACCAAACCTGCGGGCAAAAAGAACAATCCTTCTTAAAAACATCCCTACACACATAACAGACCACAACAACGAGGAAATACAACACTTAGAATGCCTGGTCAAATGAAGACATTGACAACAACTTCAAATTCCCCAATAACCCACTAGTCAAAATCACTTTCAAGTCAACAACATCAGCCCAAACTGCACTCGACAAAGGCCTCTTGATGTTCAACGTGAGGGTACCACCACACCAGATAACACAAGAGGAATACATCAACATAAACACGTGTATGATATGCTACAAACATGATGATCATGTCACAAACAAGTGCCCGCAAAACAAAGACCATAAAGTATGCTCTGAATGTAGCGAAACTGGTCATCTATGGTTTCAATGTAACACACCTACAAAGAAATGCCTCAACTGTGATGGAGAACACCGCACGCCTGCTTTTAAATGCCCTGCCGTGAAATTAATAAGACAGGACAAAATCAAACAACTAAGGGAAAATAAAAATAAGCCATACAACGTCATTGCACAACAACCACAACAACCATCCCTCAACACCCAAGTACAAATCTCATCTGACATGACTGAAAACATTACGACTTGCATGATACATGCTCATCTTATTAATATTGCCAAACCTGGATCATACCAGAATGAACTCAATAAAATGCTAACCCTCAACGGTCTTCCGACTAAAATAGCCCCTGATGATCCCCCATCTCAGCAAATTTTCAACCTTCCTGTAGCAACACCAACAACGACAATCCAAACGGAGTCTGAAGCAGAGGAAGAGTCTGTCTATGAGGAAGAAACCTCAGATGAGGAAGTAGAGCAATACCAAGCCCGAAGCATAACGGAGGAAGTAGAATCCCAAGAAGAGCAAGTCAGAAAAACATACCACACAAGAGCTTCCATGTCACATGACAATCACCAGCAAATAACACAACCACAAACCCAAAAAGAACACAGAAACACAAAACAAAGACACACGCAAGCAAGAGGCGGGACCGCGCAGGGACAATCACCAACACATGACAAAACCACAAACCCAAAGAGAAGACAAAAGCACGCAAAACAAAGACACACGAAAACAAGAAGCAGGCTCACGCAAACAGAACACGAAGAACACTCACAATCACGGAAACGCTGAAATAGTACAACATAACGTACACCACTGGACGACAAAAAAATTTGGTTTAATCAACGCCTACAGAAAAATAAACGCTGACATTATACACATTAACAGTCACGGCATCACAAACGACGCCACACTCAAGATACACGGTTACACAGTGCACAAGAAAATCTACACAAACTCAATTTATGACGGTACAGCAATAGCCGTAAAACTCACAATAACACACAACATTTTTGACAATTCATTTCAGACATGTTGGCAATAGACATCAAAACTAACACTGGAAAAATTATCATAGCAACCCTATACCAACCTCCCAACAGACAATACATCCCAATCCCAGACTTCATTAAGATATTTCAGAGAAATCAACCGGTATACATGCTAACGGACCTAAATGCCAACCATCTTACCTTAGGTTACAGACACACAAACACAAAAGGCAGACAAATACACCACCTCATCGGTAACAGGACATTACAGCACATAGGCCCATACTTTCCAACATACCATGCACACAATACGGCAACAACACCTGACATAATTTTATCAAATTACAAAATATATCACAACATCCACATTACACAAGGACCCCTAACAACCAGTAACCATTTTCCAATTATAATGAAAATATGTACCAAACCCATCCAAACAGCAAGCACTTCACGTCTCAGCTTCAAACCAGCAGACTGGGACGGGTTTCAAGGGGAAATAACAAACAAAATTGATGTTAATGACAACATGATAATAATACCCTAGAAGAAATAGACGAAGGAATTCAGAAATGGTACGACACAATCCTCCAAGCAGCACAAAACCACATACCCACAACACACAACCGTACACTTCCAACACCTTTTTACAACCAAAACACACATAACATAATCATACAGTACAACGCTATAAGACAACACTCAATCACATACGGGTGGGACATACACCTATACAGATGATATAAACAACTTCAATACACATTACAAGATGCCCTTACAGAAGACAGTAACACATACTGGAACAGCGTAATGACAGAAACTGCTGCAACCTACCAAGACTCATCCACTTTCTGGAGATAAAAAAAATCTCACAGGAACAACAATCCGGAACCACACTACTTACTCAACAATAACAACGAAACATTTACACATCACTAGACAAGGAGACACTTCACAGACAAGTCTGGGAGGAAGTTTTTACAGTAGACAATATAAACGACGATGAAGACCCTAACGACAACACAGAAGACACAGTATGACAATTTTTGGATAACAATACACATAGAACCACACCATATCCTACATCTGACACCACACTCGACTACACAACAAGAGAAATAACAACTGCAGAAATTCAAGGTACCATTAAATCTTTGAAAAACACATGTCCTGGTCAAAGTGGCATAAACAAAACGCTACTCAAACACCTACCAGATAATGCGATAATCAAACTATGTCACATATAATTCAACACTATCCGCAGGATATTTCCCCGACATGTGGAAACAATCAACGATCAGGTAAATCCTAAGACAGGGCAAGAATTCACATCGTGCATTAAATTACAGGCCCATCTCATTATTAGAAGTACCTTGAAAGATTTTCGAACGCATTATAAACAAAAGACTACGACAACACCTCAATGACAATAACTTATATAATATGCACCAATACGGTTTTCGCCAATGCAGAGGAACTACCGAAGCCATTGCACTTACTATAACAGAACAGATAGCTAAAAACAAAGCAGACAATGGACAATGTCACTTAGTACTACGAGATATCACAAAAGCATTTGACAAGGTTTGGCACCTTGCCTACAATACAAAATACTGCAATTACAACTCCCAACAATACTAGAAAAACTACTCTGTGATTTTTTAGATGACAGAGAGGCAAAAATTTAAATAAGCACACACCTAGGTGGCCGTATTAAACTACGCTGCGGCGTGCCTCAGGGTACTGTATTATCTCCGACGCTATTCATCACATACACCAGAGACATACCAGACCCAATACAGGGCACAAACATATCATACGCAGACGACATCACTCAAATAATACACTACCCGGGAAAATCAAAGGAAATGCTCAACCGAATAACGGCGAGAGAAGTCAGCCGCATAAACAAATACGAACGACAAAGGAAAATGGATACAAATACATAAAATTCACAGTTATAAGACTGGGAGCAAAGGCCAAAGAGAAGTACTCATCGAGGAAGAAATGCTTGACACCCAAATGAAAGACAAAACACTCGGTCTCACAATTAACAACAGAGGATATATACAACACATAAGAGACAGACATCACAAGTCCTTTGGAGCTCTAACACGACTATTCCGATTTAGAAGTATGCCTATCAAAGTTAAAACACATCAAGTCAAAGCACTGGTCCTACCAATCTTGGACTACCCACCTATCCCAACATTATCAATGAGCAAAACACAAATTAGCAAACTACAAATAACACAAAACAAAGCCCTCAGATTTGCTACAGAACAGAGATACCCATACACACTCAACACACAAGAAATACATGAATTAACAAAAACAGAACCGATTAACATAAGACTCTACAATAGAGCCGAAAACATATGGAAGAAACTTGAAGATGAAGAGATTCCTCTACTAATAACACTAAAACAAGGACAAGAAAATATCAGAAAATACAATATGAATTTCACTACTACACTAATAACAATTGAAACTATACCAAAACCACAATATAATTAAAAACGTAACATGATTAGCTAGATATACACATAAAATACATGCAAACACCTATTAAAAAACAATGCATACAAACTTTAAACATATATCACAAGACACAGCAAGGTGGACTGCCCACCAACTATGTACTTCTACTGTCTTTCATATTTTCCATCTGCTTTCCCTTCCACTCTCTCTCTCGCTCCTCTAACTTTCCTATAAAAAATAATAATAATAATAATAAAAAACAAAAAGGAGAAGGATGTAGCACATGACTCTGACACGTGGTGACGTGACACAGCTGACGGGCAGCCTCGCAGCCTAGTCCCTTCTTCCTACCCCGCCCCAACACGATGCCACCTAGCCTTTTACAGTATTGTTTATTACAGCCCTGCGGTTTTCATTTAAAACTTATTTGGTAAATTACATTTCCATTAAAGCCAATTGTGTTGTTATAAGATAATGTAATGTTCCATTACTAGTAAACATAATGACTAAATAATTCAAAATTTCACCGAGTGACAACCGCGAGTACACACTGCATACCTTCTTACGTCGCCTGCCATTGTGAAATTACTGGCCGCGTTAATATTTCTCACTTCATCTCAAATCTAAAGGAAGCTTCAAAAGCCTATGTGTTTATAATATTTTCTGCTTAGAACAAAATGTTATTTCACCTGTATCAATATTAGCAGAAACTCGTGTTACACCCTGTATTTATTCGATACTAAATGCAATTAGGTACTTGTAATTCATTTATTTTTATCGTTTCCATTTCAACGAGCATAATATATTATGTTATCCTAATCTGTAAGGTTGTTAGTTGTGCATAATTCCCGTCAATGTTCGCTGTTATCCTAGTTTTTTTTGTAATTTTTTCGTTGTTATTGGAATTGTTTGTCGTTATCGCGCTGATTCTTTTCATCTTCCTCAACCTGCGCATCTCTATTACAGTTTTCACGGCGGTATTTATGGAAAAGTGGTTGTGCATTTGTGTTTGAAAAAGGACTGTTGTTATTGTTATCAAAGACACTCTACAACAAGATACCTCACTCGCGGTCCCTCCAATGCAATTTCTGTTATCCGTCGACGGTGACGCCGCCGTGCGGCAGGTGTTAAGCCTGTCTGCTGGCCCATTCACTTGCTGCATATGACCAAAGAATATTCACTTAAGCTCTTCGCCATTTAAAACTTTGCTAGTCAACTTTTAACAGAAAACATATCAATAGAAGCTTAATTTTATTAGCTTTCCATTGATATATTTTGTTTTCTGTTAAATGAATGACCACCTTGCATACATTAGTGTTAACTAAATAAATAACATAATCAATCAGGTAGTTTTCCCGATTGATGATGTTATTTATTTACTTATATATTTCGTTTACTGATAAATGAATTAGCACCATGCATAAATTAGCGTTAACTAAATAAATAACATCATCAATCGGGAAAATTATCCGAGTGATGATTTTGTTTATTTAGTTAACGGTAATTTATGCATGGTGGTAATGCATTTTATTAGAAAAACGAAATATATCAATGGAAAGCTAATAAAATTGCGCTTCTATTGATATGTTTCACGTTAAATGTTGACTCGCAAAGTTTTAAAATGGCGAAGAGCTGAAGTGAATATTAAGTTCATGCATACTTCTTCAGTCTTGTAATAGCATTTCTTTAGCGTGTTTTACTGTTTTTTATTTGATAATATTATAGAACAAACATTTACGAAGATAACAGTGTATCATATATACTGATAAACCATAGTCTATATGATAGTCATATGCAGCAAGTGAATGGGCCAGCAAACTGGTTAACACCTGCCACACGGCGGCGGTCGATCTCACGCGCACCACATGGCACCCCGGAGTGAGGTATCTTGTTTTAGAATCTTTGTTGTTGTTATTATAGTCTATTCACTTAAGGGGGCGGCTGGTCAAAAATAGGTAAAAAAAAAACTAATAAAATTCCTGGAGCTGCGTACGGCAATCAACAGTCTGAATGTGGATATTTCATCAAAATTCGCTTTAGTTTCGCTAGTTATGGAAAATTACCCCCCCCCCCCCATGGCTGGTCAAAAATTGGAACAAACTAAAAATGTAATAAAATTCCTGGAGCTGCATTTCGCAATCAACAGTCTGAATCTGGAGTATTACTTCAAAATTCGCCTTAGTTTCGTAGTTATGGGGATTTGCCCCCCCCACCCGTCATGCGGGGGACCAGGAGCCTGAAGACAGAGGATTATTTGCCTGGGCATCAACATATATGATTCAATAAGAAGAAATATTATTCTTCATGTTATAAATACTCATGACTTCAAAATAAATACAAATACCATGATATCACCTACTTATGGATCATAATATAGGAGTTCAAAGTCAACGAAAACTTTAGAGGCCCATATCTCGAAACGCAAGTTTTCAACATTCAAACTGTATCTCCTCCTTATTTTTTTTTAAATATTTCAATGAAAATTAACATGTAACATGCCAAGATCTGCCTGATTGTTTCTATAGAGGGTTTTTATCGATAACTGTAGGGTTTGAATTTTGTCATTTTTTTTTCCTCTTTCGGGGGGTCACGCCAGAGCTGAAAAATAAAAAAAATCATATTCTGCAAACAAGTGATTTTCACTACGATTAATCTCTATAGGTTTGAAGGGCTGAACAAGGTCCTTGTACCATATTAATTTCATGCCTGTTGAGCAATTATTATAGAAGAAGAAGCAATTTGAATTTTTCGTATATTTTCCGAAAAGGGTGAAAGGGTAAGAAATGTAACGGTCGCAGAATGGGTTTATTGGGATAGAATTCATGTAAAATCGCTATCGCTAACTACTGGTGTATATATTGTAGCAATAACCCAATAAATAAAGATTTTTTTTTTAAATCAGCCGCCCCCCTTAAGCTGGATTCTTGGGAGCTGCTCGATGCCTACCCGAGTATGGAAGGACGTCGCTGATTGGTTGATGCACGCGGGCTGGGTGGTGATGGTGGTGGTATTTTGCCTCACTGTTCCCAAACACTCATGTGTTGCCTCAGAAAAATATTCATATTTCTTTGCTTTACTCACCTCTTACACAAGATAGGCCTATTTTGTTTGCATCAGTGAATCATGCAGTGATTGTTCAACAATAACACGCTATTCATAACTCAATAGGGAAAACAATAAAGTCATGATTGAGTATCACAAGAGTAGGCGGCTGTTCAGGTTTTCAGTGCATTGAAATGTTGTATTCCTACCCGATATTACCAAGCTACCAGATGATATTTAGGAACACTGAACCTACCATCGTGTTCATTATACATACCTGCATATCATGAGCATAAAAAAAAAAAACAGTAAGACTACACCAATATTAATATAATTGAAGGAAAGTAAAATAGTGTATAAACATTATGTCTTGCTTATTTTGCTTCAACTCGCTTTAACTCCATCAGTTTTGCTCGCATTACATTTTCAATCACTGTCTCAAAATCCACACACTTTTCCAATTCCGTTGGTATGTAGCACGTAACAATAAGGAAAAAAGTAGGTGGTCAAAATGGCTAAGAAAGTAAAACTGCAAACTGGCGCCTAGACTGGTGAGCAATTGCTCCGTATACAGGAACGATGAGTTCTCATGAGAGCTATCAGAGGCTCCACCCGTCACGGCGCCAGTTTGCAGTTTACTTTCTTACCGATTTTGACCACCTACTTTTTTCCTTATTGTTACGTGCTATATACCAAAGGATTCGGAAAAGTGTGTGGATTTTGAGACAGTGATTGAACATGTAATGCGAGCCAACTGATGGAGTTAAAGCTGAGTTGAAGCCAAAAAAGCACGACAAAATGTTTATACACATGTTACTTTCCTTCAATTATCTTAATATTGGTGTAGTCTTACTGTAATTTTTTTATGCTCATAATATGCAGCAATGTATCATGAACACGATGGTAGGTTCAGTGTTCTTAAATATCATCTGGTTGCTTGGTAATATCGGATAGGAGTACATTTCAATGCACTGAAAACCTGAAAAGCCGCCTACCCTTGTGATACTCAGTTATGACTTTATTGTTTTCCCTATTGAGTTAGTGAATAGTGTGTTATTGTTGAACAATCACTGCCTGATTCACTGATGCAAACAAAATAGGCCTATCTTGTGTAAGAGGTGAGAAAGCAAAAAATATAATATTTTCTGAGGCAAACACATAGTTTTTGGGAGGCGGCGGGGGTTAAATCCACCCCCATCACCACCCGCTCGCGTGCACACCCTCGCGAGTCCTTAAAATACTGGGGTGGGCATCAAAACAGCTCCCCCCCCGGGAACGAGGGGAATAGACTAACATGCTCCACCTCACTTAAAAGGAGGAGGGAAAACCCGTGCCATACAAAATTGGGGGGGTTTCATTTTTTTTTCGTTATCATTTACGTTCTTGTTTATCATATTTTTATTTTCAGTATTAAAAATTTATTATATATTATCTTTATCTTTTTTGTTATTTCATTAAATATATATGATATTTTTCCCCGGGGGTGCGTAAAAAGCATGCTCAGCTCACAACGTTTGTCATTAAAATAAAAAATATCAATAGGGTATAAAACAATATAAAAATGAGGAGGAGATGAATAATAATAGTAATAAAAATAATAACAAAATAAAATAATAAAAAAGAGTGTAAAATATATCTTTATCATTAATATTAAATTTTTTTTCATCATCCCCACTCCATTATTGTATTATAAACAACGAAAATGACAAAAATGATACTACTCTACTACTAATAAAATAATAACAATAAAATGACGGAATAAAAATCATAGACATGTGGGAATCCAATGATTACATACATACAGTTAGCACACTTCCAGCTCGCGCAACACCCCCACCAACCACGGGACCAACAGGTAGTCTGCACACCCTTCAAGATACTCAGGGGCACATAACCCCAGGGTTACACACACCGCACACGAGGATTGTCCTAGCCTTTTTTTGTTGATAGGGGATTAAGTTTGTGTTGTGGGGAGGGGATTTCGGGGGTTAGTGTTGTGGGGGGGGTTGGATATGCATGTGTGTGTGTGTGTGTTTTGGTGTGTGTGTGTGGGGTGGGGTGGTGTGTGTGTGTGTGTTGTGTGTGGTGTGTTGTGTTTGTGTGTGTGGCATAAGAATACCACACACACAATCACACCACACTACACACACCACTCCCCAAAAATTCTCACAAAACAAAAACCTCAAAAAATTCCTCTTCCTTCATTCCATAAAATACGTTTTTCTTCGCATTTCATGTGCAAATCAAGGCAGGGGAAGAGAAGAGAGAGAGAAAAGGAGAGAGAGAGAAGAGAGAGAAGAGAGAGAGAGAGAAGAGAGAGAGAGAGAGAGAGAGAGAGAAGGACAGAACAGAAGAAGAGGGAAAAAAAAAAAAAGGGTAGAGAGAAAGAGAGAAAAAAAAAAAGGGTTTAAAGAGAGAAGGAAAAGAAGAGAGAAAAGGGGGTCCTAATTCATAGAGCATATTTTAAAAAAAATTATTCATGCCTGTACACTTCTTTTTTTTAAAAGTTGCACACAACAAAACGCACCAGAAACACACACACACAACATACCACACAACAAAACACACACACACACACAAAACACAAAATACACCCCAAACACAATACACCACAAAAACACCACACACCCCCACACAGAAACACACACAAACCACACACACACACCACACACAACACCCCACACACACACTCACACACAGAAATACACCCAAAAACACACACACCCCAAAAAAAACCCACACAAACACACACACGACATATAAAAAACAAAACACCACAAACCACCTCCCCAAAAACACACACCCCACTCTCACACAAACCACACACACACAACAAACACAACCCACACACACCCAAAACCAACAACACCCTACAAGGGTCATATCTTTTGCCGTCAGACGTACCTTTTTTCAGCTTTTTTTTTAAATATCTTACCATAAAAATCCCAGCACATAAAATCTCCCCTTTCCCCCCCCCTTGCCCTACCCTCCCTATCCCTATCCCGCCCCTGACTTGTATTTCGGCTGGCACCCTCTAACACCTTCGCACGCACACCTACCCAATTAATTACCGCAAACATATTTCGATACCCTCAGGTGCGGCTTTCTGTTTTGACAATTAAACGGAGCTCGACACGCAATATATTCATTTGGTTTTCACATACTGTTTTATGTACCGGGCTTTAATGGGTTTTTAAATGGTCAACCGCAATTACGGGAAAAAACTATATGAAAAAAAGTATTTATATTCATGGAAGGGTTAGCAAATAAAAATAAAGGGAGTGATAAGAAAAGGAATGTAAGGGTTAGATTTTTGGGGGGAATTGGAAGGTAATGGAATAAAAATATAAAAACTAAAAACATAAGCAAAAAAGGAAGCTCAAGGGGCCCATGAGGCCTATAGGGGTATTCCTGCCCCTAACACTACCTACATCCACCTTTCACCCCCCATCCTGTTTTTATTAGCCCCCCTTTTTAAAGCTCCTAATACCCCGCACTAACTACCTGCTACTGATCCACCCAATCTTTTCCACCCTATTTTAAACCATTTTTCCTTACTTTTTTTTTGAATCTACGCTTTTCCACTTGAACTGTTTTCTTTTTCTTTTGGTTAATGGAAATGAAAATGTCACGGTACGATGGAAGATAGAGGTGGTTTTGTAAGTATGGAAGGGTACTGGGAAGGTAGAAAAAAAATGTTAATGAATATAATTTAAAAAAAAAGGGGATGGGGTAGGTGTCTTTTTGGGAAAACTGCATCCTATTATGGGAGGGGAATGAAATGGGGGGGGGAAGGGAAGAGAGGGGGGATGGGGGAAGGATAGAGTGATGTAACGCGTTGAATGACTTAAGGGGGTGAAGGGGCGTGGGGGACATTTCGATTAGTCCTCTTCAATTATCTTCCTTTAGCCTTACCTCTCCCCCAAATCTGTCCTTCCCCTTTTTCCTATTTCCCCTTTTTTACCCTCTTTATTCCTCCCTTTTTTTTTCCATACCAATCCATCTGTCTTTCCCATTTCCCTTTTCATCCCCTTATTCGCCCCTTTTTTCTTTTTCCCAAACGAGTCTTTCCTTTCACATTTTTCCCCTTTTTTTATCACTTTTTCTCCTATCCCCATTTCTAGCTATTTTCTTCCTTTTAATCCTCCCTCTTCTCATCCCCCTTATTCCTCCCCTTCTCTTTCTCTAATCCATTCTTTCCTTTTTTTCCATTTCCTTTATTACATCCCTCCCTCCACACTTTTCCCCACACCTCGTACGAAGGCCAAAACAATAAAGTGTGGGAAAAGGTATGTTTTCTCCCCTTCATTTCAGTTTTTTATGGCAAACCCCAAAGGGTCCCGGCCTTAGGTTTCTATTTTAGTTTTTTAAAAAAACTTTTTATCATTTTCGCTTTCATTTTCGAGGCTTTTTATGCGGATCCGGGGGAAAAAAAAGGAAACAAAGAAAAGAGATATTTAAAATTTCCTTCTGCAAAATGCTTTTTATTTTCACAGGGCAGAAATACAATCGAGTTCCATCTGCATTTTGAAGCCCCCCTCCTCCCCCCCTTCCCCCCCCCCTTATAAAGGGTAAAAGTACTGCTCTCCATACTCCCCCACAAAAAAAGGGGACACACACACACACACACACCACCACACACACAACACACACACACCACACACACACACACAAACACACACACACCACACACACACACTCAACATACACCACACACACACACACCACACACACACACCACGCAAATACTCACCCCACACCTGCACACAATTACCTAAACATACACATCTCGCAAAAATTTCTCACTCCAAAAAAATAATTTCCCAAATGTCCTAAATCCCCTCTCACAACCCCAAAAAATCCCACCACAGATCAAATCACCACCAGCACAAAATCCCACACACGACAGGTCACTCCCCACCACAGCTCTCCCCCCCAACCCCCACACCATCTTGACCTACCTGGGGGTGTAGGGATTCTTTCCGCCCCCAAAACCGCGGTGAAAAAGAGGTTGGTGGGGGGAGGAAGGGAGGACCCAAAAAGGGTACAGCCGCAGGACAGTTTTCCCCCCGCGTCCTGGAAAAATAGGAAGGGGAAAAGGGTAATTTAGCCAAATACACAAATTGTAAAATATCATATAGATGGACCTGAGGGGGATTTAATTTTTTTAAATCAAATGGTTTATAGAAAATTATGAGGGGTGACTGATGGTTTTAAAAGAGGGTGAAAAAAAAAATGAAATAATGGAACTGTCAACAATGATGAAAAAAATAATGGGGATCAAAAAATTAAAAAATCTGGCGGGGTGAAAAAAGTTATATATATAATATTATAAATTTTTATATATAATATATAATATATATATATATATATATATATATATATAATTTTTATATGTAATTTAAATTTCAGTGAAAAATGTAGAAAACATGAAAAAAAATCCAAGAGATTTTAATTTAAAGATTTTTTTTTTACTAAAGCATAATTTTTGCGAGATAAAACAATAAACTTGTACTAAATGCACAAAAAAAAAAATCTCAAATACATTATGGGATACAATCAATCAACCAAATTTTTGGGGGCATACGCCGGGGGGGCCCTCGCCTCGCCCACCTCGACCCGCTCCTGGGGGCCTACCGCGATTTCCCCCTGCGGCTCCCCTTCCCATTCCAAAATATCGACAAGTAGCATAAAATTGCCCCCGCCCCGAGCCTTGTGGCACCCCTTGGGCCTCCTTCACGCCAGAATGTCCGTACCCTATACAAACTATGGGAAAAGGGCGGTTTTAGGGGAGGTGCCCCCCACATGCCCCTATAGCAGAAGTTTGGGGCTGACGGAATATGCAGGGAATGGCCCCGATTTTTCTCACGGTCAAACCTGATTAGACACGTAACATCCCAAACGATACCCCATTATTTTGCAAGGCCTTATCACCAAAAGGGATCGATTTTCCCCCTTCAAATCGCTATTTAGGGGTTATTCAAAAAAGTCGTCAAAACCCGGGCCGTGGATTTTTTCCACCCCGTACCTCCATGGGCTCCTACAAGAACTGCCCCGACGATGGGTATTTGACAGGGTACCAACCAAACGACCCCAAAACGGCATCATTTTTTGACTGTTTTTTACATATCTAATACATTTTACTAGTGAAATTTTCATTCTGACATAAATAATAGCTAAGTTTGTGTTCGACTTGTCTGAGGCGTTGGTGCAGAAAAAATTGGCCTGAGTGATGCGTGCGAGTACATTTGAACGGCCCGCCACCACTGCTCCACACAATGGCTGCCCTCCACCCTCCCGCCGCCGCCTGGCTTCCTCACAAGTTCACACACCTATATAAGGCCTCCTGGACCTGATTTTACCTTAATGATGACACGTGTGCATTCACAGTGTATGGCTGTCACTCTCGGTTGTGTTGAAAACTCTCCTGTAATGGTCTGGGAAGAAATACGATGGAATGAGTGGAGAGCGAGATGAAGGGGGGATGTGCAAGTTGTCGGGAATCAGCTGACATTCCTCCACCCCTGAGCTCGACGCGTCGCGTCGTATTTTGATTCTTGTATACCAAAAACCGACACAACGGGTGGAGAAAAATTCTTGAATATGGCCCTTAGTGTCCATGTCTCACAACCTTAGAGTAAGACAGGGATCACAAGCCACTTGAAGAACCGGATCTTTGTCCTCCTGCATAGGTACCGACAACGCCAAATACTCGTGCTGAGCGAGTCCATAACACCGTGGGCTATACCAATCCGCCGTAAGACTTTTTGACGCGACCCGCCATCATTATGGACTGCGCTACCAAGGTATGTAAAACTTTCCAAGATCTCAATGTCCTCGCCGCACGCATTAACAGACAGTACTGCTTTATCTAGTAAATCTCCAAACACCTGGACCTTGGTCTTGAGCCAGGAGACCTCAAGTCCCAAAGGCTTTGCCTCCTCGTGCAGTGCCTCAAGAGCTATCACCAGGACCTCCAGTGACTCAGCAAAGATTAATCTTGGTGTTACCGAGAGATGCTCCACAATCACTTTGATCTACAACTTTGCCCAATACCCAGTCCAAATAAGTGTTGAAAAGTGATGGGGCAAGGACCCACCCTTGCTTCACTCCTGTATTCACATGAAAAAAGCTGGATACACCTCCCCCACACTTCGCAGCACGGGTAGCAATGGGCATACAAAATTACACGGACACGCAGATTGATAGACATTTGATTACAACATTAGTGATGTTCGACATTTTACTACTTTTCCCAACCTGCTTCCTAAGAATATGACTGATGTTGATATGTGCAGGTAATAGTGACAGGTAACACGGATGCTGCAATATATTGACCCTGGTTTCATTTGAGGGTTTCCATAGTTGCTCTTTTGTTTGGCAAGTATTCTCTCCATCTATGATCAAAGTGCAACGCAACTCAACACAATGAATCTCAATCTCAATTCCAATGAATCTCAATGTCACCGGTTTATATTGTCTACTATATTACCAGAACCTCTTCACAGCACAATACATCATGAAACATTAATAAAACCACCCAACATACCTTAAACATAACATTGGTAACGCAACACTTAACTGAATTACTGTTTTTACGTATAACGCTCCACTGCAACACACTATTACTACAGACACGCACACACAAACACACCTTCTGGCACAGGGCCGGCACGAAGTAGCAGTAGAGGGCGGCGTAGAAGAGGAGGGATGCCACGTTCCTGGGGTCTGCTGGGGAGGTGATGAGAGGCACGGAGCCATCTGCCAGTCATGAGCCAGGGTAAGGGGACACAACAGCAGCCACGCGTTGAACACCGGCAGGTACCATAACGTGAGCACCCTGACGGAGGAAGAAGGAAAGAGTTTTGTGAGGGAGAAAGGAGTGAGCGGTGGTGAGCATACAAAATGGAACAAAAGGAGGGAGTGAAGAGGAAAGTGTCGCGTACAAAAAGTAAAGGAGAGGTTGTCACGGAGGGGGACAAAGGAAGGAAGACTGAACATAGGATTGGAAGGTAGAAGATGGGAGGGAGAAGAAGGGTGTGTCGTGTGGGAATTATTTCGTGGTTATCTAGAAATATAGAAAGAAGGAGAAGGAAGAGTGACAGAAGATCGAGGGAAAATTACATGACATGGCAAATATATTATTGTATAAAATATAATGTGAGTAAAGCTGATATATAAATATAAACAGAGGGAGATAGTGGCAAATAAAATCCTGAAGATAAGTATATAGAAAACGTTACATACAAAAACTAAACAAGTACTTGAAAAGGAGATATATGACCAATAGGATGTTGTCGGGGCTGGGATGATGATGATGATGACAATAAAGATGTTGATGATATAGGAACAAAATAAGAAGAACGAAACTATTACTGCACAACGGAGGGAAGGAGAGGAGATCAGTGGAGGAAAGGGGATGGGCAAGAGAGGTAACATAGATGGTAGACCCAGGTAGAGGAAGAGAAAGAAAGCTAAGTAAAGTGATGTACATATATGATGCTAAAAAGCGATAGCTGAAAAAGAGAGGAGAGAGAGAGAGAGAGAGAGAGAGAGAAGAGAGAGAAGAGAGAAGAGAAGAGAGAGAGAGAGAGAGAGAGAGAGAGAGAGGAGAGGAGAGAGGAGAGAGATAGAGGAGAGAGAGAGAGAGAGAGAGAGAGAGAGAGAGAGAGCTGCCTTCAGCGAGGTCACACCAGACATCACTGCACCGCCATCGTCTGTGAATACTGCGACAAAAGGGGTCATACTCGCGACCTTTGCCGTAAACGGCTGGCTGAAGAAAAACGGAGCCAAAGCTGCGAGTATTGTCTGCGTTCAGGACATACTGCAGACAATTGTTTCACTCGAGCAGCTGAAGAAAGGCAGGAACGATTCTTCAGGGCCCTGCTCACTGAACGAATCCCTCTCCTCACCAATCCTCTCCTCCCCAGCCCACTCCACCCATCACAGCATCACCCACAGGTGCTTACACCATTGCCATACGCTGCTGCCGCCTCCCCATACCATCACTAAGGGCAAGGAATGGCACACGCTGGCCTCAAGATCCTGTCTGCCAACGTTCGCGGCTTCAGGACGAATGTCGGCGAGCTAACACACACCGTCCTCAGGAACAAAGCTGACGTCGTGGTGGCCGTCGAGACGTTCCTGACTGATGAGTGTGTGACAACATGTGACAGAATCCCGGGCTATTGTCACTGGATGCGGCGTGATCGAGGCACCGGACAAGGCGGCGGTGTAGCAGTGTGTCACCGTGAGGGACTGCAGCTTCAGTTACTGCCTGTCCCGGTCCCCGAGGATAGAAGCGATGTTCTTCCGCCTTCTCCTCACAGACAAAAGTGCTGTCTTGTTATGCGCTCTTTATCGCCCACAATGGCATGGCGCAGCACCCTTAGCCTTCCTCACTGACCAGCTGGACACCATCTTGGCCAATCGTGACTGCCAGAACAGCGTTATCGTGGGCGACCTGAATCAGCACTTGGTGAAAAGGGCCTTCACAGAGTTGACAGTGGTCCATGGGCTCACCAATCACGTCACCTTCCCCACACACGTACGAGGTGGCTCTCTGGACCCAGTGCTCACTGATCTTCCTGCAGACTCAGTACAGTGCAGCCAGCTGAACACAGTTGGCAGCTCTGATCATCATGCAGTGCTCTTCCACATTGGCCTAGACCCCGCCAGCGAGGAAACATGCCAGTGGGTCATTTGGCTGTGGGATAGAGCTGACTGGCTGGCCATCAAGCGCGTCCTGTCTGACACTGACTGGGCCGCCGCGCTCTGCGGTGACGTGGATCACAATGTGGCTACCTTCACCGCCATTCTCCTTGCCGCGCGGGCCCAACATGTTCCACATAGAGTGTACGAGGCTGAGCCGCTAGACCAGCCGTGGTTCGGTTTCAGGTGTCGCCTTGCCGCGGAGGATAAATACAAGGCCTGGGTGCGCCTAAAGCGCCGCCCCACACAGAGGAACAAGGCCCTGCACCGCGCCACCTGTAAGGCCATGACCAGGACAGCTTCATGGGCCAGGAACAGGTGGGAAAATGACGTCAGGAGGAAACTAGCCTCCAATCAAGTTGACTCCAAGCAATGGTGGTCCTTGGTGAAGGAGAGACAAGGCACCGTCACCCAGGAGAGAATCCCGTCCCTCATCACACCAGCAGGAGACTGGGTGGTAAAAAACCAGGAGAAGGCAGACCTCCTGGCGACGCACTTCAGCAGGAAGATGACGACACAGGACCCTGAGAGGCAGCCACCTCGCCTCACCCGTATGTGTCACCTGGGCCTGGACAGCCCGGTGGTCACGGAGGACACCGTGGCCCGCCTCCTGCGTACCGTCAACACCAAAAAGGCGCCTGGGCCTGATGGTGTGAGTCCCTTCCT
The DNA here is from genome assembly GCA_016584305.1 of Chionoecetes opilio. NCBI lineage: Eukaryota > Metazoa > Arthropoda > Malacostraca > Decapoda > Majidae > Chionoecetes > Chionoecetes opilio. Next base: position 290,909 of record JACEEZ010004786.1, on the reverse strand, counting down.
GCTCAAGCACTGTGCAGATGAGCTGATAAGGCCCCTCACGCACATCTTTCAGCAGTGCCTCCAAACGGGCGCCTGGCCATGCCTGTGGAAGGAGGCTCGTGTCACGCCCGTACACAAGAAAAAGGAGAGGACTGATCCAGCCAACTATCGTCCAATCTCGCTCTGTCAGTTGTCAGCAAGATCTTAGAAAGGATTATTGCAGAGCAACTGACCCGCCACCTAGAGGAGCACCACCTGATGTCCCCTAGACAGTACGGGTTTAGGAAGGGACGCTCCGCCTCGGACCTGCTTCTCCTGCTCTCCAAATCATGGCAGGACTCCCTGGACTCTGGCCGCCCATCGCTGGTGATTGCCCTGGACATCGCCGGGCCTTTGACTGTGTGTGGCACAAGGGCCTCCTGGCAAAGCTTGAACAGCTCGGCATCACGGGACACCTGCTGGCGTTGTTCTCGAGCTACCTGCACAGCCGGAGTCTGAGGGTGGTGGTGAATGGGAGCACGTCAGCCACGTACCCGGTGGAGGCTTCCGTTCCACAGGGACCGTCCTGGGCCCCATCCTGTGGAACATTTACTTCAATGACCTCCTCCGAAGCCTCCCTGTGGCGTCTGCCTATGCTGACGACTGCACCGTGTCCCACTCCTACACCAGAGAGGAGACTGCGAACGTGATAGATGCCACCAACCGTCAACTTGGTGACATCACGGCCTGGGGAAGACGGTGGCAAGTCAAGTTTGCTGCCGAGAAGACCCAGGCCATGGTTATATCACGTTCGAGGGAGGACTCCAGGCTACTCGAGGGGAAGTTGAAGTTTGGGGACGATACCCTTGCCATCAAGGACTCCATCAACATCCTGGGGGTGGAGGTTGACTCCAGGCTCCGCTTTGACCGCCACCTGGAGACAGTGGCACGTCGAGCCTCCCTGACGGTGACTCTTCTGCGCCGAGTAAGGCACCTGCTCGACGCTGACGGCCTCATGCGGCTGTATAAGGCCCAAGTGAGGCCCGTCATGGAGTACAGTCCTCTCACCTGGATGAGTAGTGCCCAGTGCCACCTGTCACTGCTGGACAAAGTGCAGAGGCGTGCTGAGCGCCTCATACATCCAACCGACGACCAATATCACAGGGAACGTCGCCCGCGGCAACAGTGGCAGCAGCAGCAGCGACGACAACAACAACATCAGCTGCAGCTCCAACACCAGCAACAACAACAACAACAACGACTACAGCAGGAGCAGTGGCGGGACGATCCCCGCTCCCAGCTTGACAGCCTGGGGCACCGGAGGAGAGTCGGTGCCCTCACTGTGTTGCACAAGGCCCAGGTGCAACACTCTTCCCACCTTGCAGGGCTTCGGGTCCCGTGGAGGAGGTCAGAGCGCGCTACGAGGACGGTAGCGTCAGGTGATCTCCTACTCGAGGCCCAGAGGACCCACACCGTGATGGGCCAGCGAGCCTTTACTTGGGCCACGGCGACACTGTGGAACACCTTCACGGTTGAGGTGGATGTCGTGGCCATGAACACCCAGCAGGTGAAGGTGGCGGCCCACAGATGGTGCCGCTTACATCCGCCTTAGTGCCCGTAAGGCGTAACACAGTGTCGTGTCAATAGTGATACATAGTGACACACACACATAGTGACACACATTGACACAGTGACACAGTGTACGTGTGAATAGTGCGCTTGAAAAGTGCCTGTGACGGACAGTGACCCGAAGTCTGTAACATGATATATTTAGTCTATCCTATAAGGCATAGCTTTCAGATAGATGTCCCCGGGACAGGGGACATCTTTAGCTTCTGCCACCCATTGCCTTCAACAACCTCTTTGCTATTTGTAGCCCCATGTATGTTGTTTAAATAAAAAAAAGAGAAAAAAAGAGAGAGAGAGAGAGAGAGAGAGGAGAGAGAGAGAGAGAGAAGAGAGAGAGAGAGAGAAAAAAAGAGAGAGAGAGAGAGAGAGAGAGAGAGAGAGAGAGAGAGAGAGAGAGAGAGAGAGAGAGAAGAGAGAGAGAGAGAGAGAGAGAGGAGAGAGAGAGAGAGAGAGAGAAAAGAGAGAGAGAGAGAGAGAGAGAGAGAGGAGAGAGAGAGAGAGAGAGAGAGAGAGGAGAGAGAGAGAGAGAGAGAGAGAAGAAAAAAAAAAAAGAGAGAGAGAGAGAGAGAGAGAGAGAGAGAGGAGAGAGCGGAGAGAGAGAGAGAGAAGAGAGAAGAGAGAGGAGAGAGAGAGAGGAGAGAGAGAGAGAAAAAAAAAAAAAAGTCTGGCAGTGAAGGACAATACAAAATAATTAATAAAAGGTCAGTGCATAACCATGCTTGGGTAAGGGGAGGAAGGAGAAGGGGGAGACCGAGAGTGAGGGAATGAAGGTGAAATGCAAGGAAGGAAATGAAATGGGAGGGGACACAAGGCCTAGTCGTAAAGGATGAAGCCTAAAGGTTGAAGTTTTGGTGTAACAACATATTAAACACAAAAATTGAAAAAAGTACAAGAAAAAAAATGAAGCAGAAAAAATAGAGAAAGGAATATAGGATAGAAACGAAAGAAAAAACTGAACGTGTTTAAACATGGAAAAAATAGAAACACAAACAAAATATAGCGTCTCTCTCTCTCTCTCTCTCTCTTTTTTTCTCGCATCATATATTTTTAATTTTATCATGGAATTCAAAAGGATGATTTTTTTTTTTAGAAGAAACGATGGTGGTGAATCATTATAAGCTCCTCCTCCTCCTCCTCATCTTGAATCTCCTCTTCCTCCTCTAAGTCCCGGGCCAGAATGTATTGCACCGCGAGTTTTAAAGGAAACGAAGCACCAGATTTGCAAACCTCTTTCAATAATTTTTGAACAAGTCCCTAAATACCGGTAAAGTTCCATTTTTTTTTCTTTTATTACATCACAAGGGACTGGCTAAGGGCAAAACAAAAAGTAACAAAAAGCCCGCTTATTAACAGTCCCAATAAAGGAGACAGTAAGAGAATATAAAAAGGAGGGGTAGGCCAATTTGGTTCGGGAGGTGTCTTGTTGCTCCTCTCTTGTAAACATTTAAGTCGTAGACAGGAGGAAAAATATAAACAGAAGGAGGGTTCCAGAGTTTACCAGTAAAGGGGATGAAAGAGTGAAGATACTGGTTAATTCTTACATTATTGAGATTAACAGAATAGGGATGATAATGAGTAGAAAGACTTGTTCAGCGAGGCCGGGAGAGGGGGAGAGGCATGCAGTTAGCAGGTTCAGAAGAGCAGTGAGCATGAAAATAACGGTAGAAGATAGCAAGAGAAGCAACATTGCGGCGGTGATTTAAAGATTGAAGACAGTCAGTCAGAAGAGAGGAGTTGATGAGACGAAAAGCTTTTGACTCAACCCTATTTAGGAGGGTTGAATGAGTGGATCCTCCCCAAACATGAGAGGCGTACTTCATACATGGGCGGATAAGGCCCCTGTATGCAACTGGGAGGGAGAAAATAATGGACGCAAACGCCACAGGACACCTAACTTCATAGAAGCTGTTTTAGCAAGAGATGATATGTGAGCTTTCCAGTTCAGATTTTTAGTAAAGGATACTCCTAGTATGTTCATTGTAGAAGAGGGAGTGAGTTGAGCGTCGTGGAAGAAGAGCGGATAGTTGTCTGGAAGGTTATGTCGAGTTGATAGGTGAATAAATTTGTTTTTTGAGGCATTGAACAAAACAAGGTTTGCTTTGCCTTAATCAGTTATTATAGTAAGATCAGAAGTTAGGCCCTCTGTGGCATCTCTACGTGAATCACTTAGTTCCTGTTGAGTTGGATGTCTAATGAATGACTTTGAAAAATGCAGGGTAGAATCATCAGCGTAGGAGTGGATAGGGCATTGAGTTTGACTTAGAAGGTCATTAATGAATAACAGAAAAAGAGTGGGTGATAGGACACAATCTCAAGGAACACAACTATTAATAGACTTAGGAGAATAACAATGACCGTATACAGTAGCTGCAATATATCGGTTAGAAAGGAAACTTAAGAAGAAGGTGCAGAGAGGATGATAGAAAACGAATAAGGGTAGTTTATAAATTAAAGAATTGTGCCAGACTCTATCAAAAGTTTTTGATATGTCAAGGGCAACAGCAAAACGTTTCACCGAAATCCCTAAAGAAGGATGACCAAGATTCAGTTAGGAAAGCTAGAAGATCGCCAGTAGATCGCCCTTTACGGAAACCGTACTGACGATCAGATTGAAGATTGTGAGCAGATAGATGCTTAAGAATCGTCTTATTAAGTATAGACTCTAAAGCTTTAGAAAGGCAGGAAGTCAAAGCTATAGGACGGTAGTTCGGAGGATTAAAACGGTCACCCTGCTTAAGAACAGGTTGAATGTGAGCAAACTTCCACCATGAAGGAAAAGTGGAAGTAGATAGACAAAGACGGAAAAGTTTGACCAGGCAGGGTGCAAACATAGAAGCACAGTTTATTAAAACAATAGGAGGTACTCCGTCAGGACCGTAAGCCTTCCGAGGTTCTAGGCCAGAAAGGGCAAAGAAAGCATCATAACGAAGGATCTTAATGACAGGCATAATATAGTCAGAGGGTGGAAGAGAAGGAGGAACAAGCCCTTCATCAACCAGAGTGGAATTTTTAGCAAATGTTTCAGCAAAGAGTTCAACTTTAAAAATAGATGAGACAGCTGTGGAGCCATCTGGGTACAGCATAGGAGGGAAAGATGAAGAAGAAAAATTGTTAGAGATGTTATTAGCTAAATGCCAGAAGTCACGAGAGGAGTTTGATTCAGAAAGATTTTGACATTTTCTATGAATGAAGGAGTTTTTGGTAAGTTGAAGTAAGTCCTTGCGATTGAAAACATGCAAATGTTACTCCAATGCATACAAAAGGTGATTTGACACAACCGAGCAACTACAGACCGATCAGCCTTACCTCCGTAGTCTGTAAATTAATGGAAACTGTAATACGAGACAATTTGGTAAAATTCTTAAAAGGCAATAATCTGATTAAAAATTCCCAGCACGGCATTCGTAATAAACGTTATGGCCTAACAAATTTGCTAGACTTTTTTAATGATGTGTACAGTACGTTCGACGAGACGAAAACAGTAGCGGTGATTTATTTTGACTTGCAAAACGCGTTTGACAAATTCCCCATAAGCGTTTACTTAAGAAATTAAAGTCGCACGGCATAACTGGAGTTATCTTACATTGGTTTGAAGACTGGCTTTCTGAGAGAAAGCATTTTTTCAGTAAGTTGTATTTCATAGAAAAGCATCTAGCTAGCAAGGTATTTTAAGTGGTGTACCGCAGGGATCTGTACTAGGTCCTGTACTTTTTTTAAAAATATATGTAAACGATATTGACGAAGGCCTCGCACCTGTAAGATATCAACTTTTGCGGACGATACTAAAAAAACAATAAAGTAATCACAAATGCCGATAAGATGCAATTACAAACTTACCGTGATCGCTTTGTTAGTTGGACAAATAAGTGGCATATGAAATATAATACCGATGAGTGTAAGGTTTTGCATATATGAAGTAATAACGATCAAATTAACTACTCAATGAACGGACATGAACTTTCCAATGTTACCGAAGAAAAATACTTGGGGATTATTATAAGTAACGACCTCAAGCCCAGTAAACATTGTTCAAAAGTTGTTATGAGGGCTAACAAATTAACTGGTTTCATACGAAGAACTTTCAAAATTTAGGTCTGAAAAAATTATTCATACACTGTTCAGTGTGATCGTACGTCCTCATCTTGAATATTGCGTCCAGTTCTGGTCACCATACTATAGAAAAGATATTGTCAAGCTAGAGAGTGTACAAAGAAAGTTACTAAAATGATACTGCGCTTGCGAAGCAAGCCATACGAAGAGCGATTGAAGGAACTTAAATTGTTCAGTTTGTCAAAAGGGTAAGTTGCGAGGAGACTTAACATAATTGTTAAATATTTTCCATGGCTTCGATAATGTTAACATAAAAGACTATTTGAAAATTGATTGGACATGCACTACTCGTAGTAATGGATACAAGATCATTGGTAAGCGATTTCGGTCACATGAAGCGAAGCACTTTTTCTATAATAGAGTTGTTAATAGTTGGAACTCTCTTCTAGCATAAGTAGGTGATTGTAACACGGTTGAGGTTTTTAAAAATAAACTAAATACATACTTAGCATCAACTGCCCAACTCGATTACCTCGGCCCAACGTAAACCTTTTTTTTTTTTCATTAGCGTTAGCTTTCGATTAGAGTATGTCTCTCCTTCAATCTTTCCTACAAAATTCGATGGCAGTTTTTCAATACTATATGGGTTTTTTTCTCCCTCTTTTATGAGGGAGAGGTGGGTGGGGAGGAGTCTCCAGCTTTGCTATTCTTTTACCTCTAACTCGAAGAAACTATAGTGATAGAAAATCGTCCCACAGGCAGCCTGGTTTGGGCCAGTAGGCAGTAGGGCTGTTGCTGTCTGTTCTTCCTTTGTATTCCTTTGTATTCCTTAGAATAAGTCTCTCACTCTTCACGGTTCTCCCACTTGTATATATTTATCTCTTAAAAGCTTAACATAGCTGCCGCCGGTAGTTTTATCTTTAATGAAAATATGTTTTATATACTGTAAATGTTGACATAAGATGAGACACACTAAGTACCACTGTTCCATCCTGCGTTTTCCCACACTAGTCAAGTGCAACGGTTGTTTATTCATTGGGTAATCACTCATTCACTTTCAGTCGTTCTTCAATTTTTTTTATTTGGGATGAACAATACGATTACAGCAATGTTGATAAGAGAAAAAAGTAAAATGATAATTGCAATGCAAATTTGAAGAACAAAAGAAGAGGAATAATACTGATTATAATAATAATAATAATAATAATGAAAATAATAATAATGAAAATAATAATAATAAAAACTAAAATTATAATAACAATGAAAATAACAATATCATATCATATTATTGATAATATTGATAACAATAATTGCATAAATGATAATAATAACAATAATAATGATTATAATAATAAAAAAATAAAAAATTGATAATAATAACGATACTAATACTAATAATGATAGTAACGCAAATAATGAGAAAAAGAAGAAGATAAAAAGAGAAAAAAAAGAAAATATAGAAGGGTTGAGGCATAATTAAAAGAAGAGGAAGAAGACAAAGATGATGAAGATAATATTATGTAAAGTATAAGAGAAAGAGGAAAGATAGGGAAGAAAAATGGGAAAAAGAGAAAAAAGGAGATCGAAAAGGATTCTAACCTAATATACCAGATAAGAAATAAAGGAGTAAAAAAGGAAAACAATAATTGTCAACAAGAATTACTTATATTAGAAAACAGATTGGAAAAACACAAGCACAACACCCCCAAACACAACACACACACACCACACACACACACACACACACACACACACACACACACACCCCACACACACACACCCACACGCACACACAACCACACCACACACCACACACACACACACAGACACAACACACAAATAAAACATAACACAAGACATGAAAGTAAAGGAAAAAAAAAGTAAAAAACTTAAAGAATGGAAGAAACAAAGGAAAGTCCGTAACAAGGATGCAAGCAGAACGAGGAACATCTTTTGTAAGTAAGAGGTCGACCTTTCATCTCTCTCTCTCTCTCTCTCTTTTTTCTCTCTCTCTCTCTCTCTTCTTCTCTCTCTTCTCTCTCTCTCTCTCTCTCTCTCTCTCTCTCTCTCTCTTCTTTTTTTTTTTCTTCTCTCTCTCTCTCTTCTCTCTCTCTCTTTTTTTTTCTTCTCTCAATTCTCTCTCTCTCTCTCTCCTCTCTCTCTCTCTCTCTCTCTCTCTTTGTTTTCCTGGGTTAAACATCTTTATTCACACGTGCAGACACTTTTATTTGTACAAACACAAAAGCAATTTAATTAATGATGTCAACATCCACGTTCACACACACACACACACACACACACACACACACACACACACACACACACACACACACACACACACACACACACACACACACACACACACACACACACACACACACACAACACACACACACACACACACACACACACACGCACTCACACAGACACAACACACACACACACACACACACACACACACACACACATACACACACACACACACAGAGACACACACACACATACACACACACAAACACACACACACACACACACACGCACTCACTCACACATTCTTTCTCTTTCTCACTTTCGCACACTGTTACCCATCGTGAAATTCAACACCTGATTGACAGTGCGGGCAGAGGGGAAAGAGAGTGGGTGTTAAAGCGAGACCACCGAGAGACAAGGCCTGTTACATCGCCTGGTGAAAGGCTGTGACGTCACAGTATGAGGATCTCGCGCGCGCTACCGTTGACCACGGCTCAGTCTATTGTCTCCACATAGAAGGCGGTCAGGGCGTGTGTATGTGGCGTACTTCTATCATTTTGCTTTTGTACGCAGGAGCTATTTCTCCAAGTTACCAGCAAGACGTCATGTGCTGTTGCCCATCAATGGGATACAAAAAGCCCTAGAGTGAGTATATTCTGTTTCCCAAAGAGGGCANAGTCTCTTTTTGAGTAATCCTGTTTTCACTTTCTTACATGTGTTGATGTTATATAAGTAGTTCACAGATACCCGTCATGGCTAGTTCTGTGTCTGTATTCCATGTAATCCTATATCCTCAACATATTGCCTAAGTACAAGGGTTTAGTTTGGGCCACTCCTCTATACGAAGTACTATATATACACCTATGTCTCAAACAAGAAAAAAATCAGAGAAGAAAATAAAGAAAAAAAAAGAGAAAAAAAAGAAAAAATTGGAAGAAAAAGAGGACAAAGCAGAGAACTGAAAAATAATATATCCTCCTACACACTCACTCAGTACAAGGGTTTGGTCCACTCATCTATATGAAGTACTATGTATATATATAGTTCTCTCAAGGGTGTAGGGGGAAGGGGGACGGCGCCACTCACACACCACTATACACAACAGCATCGAAACCTATCTGTCTCACACACTTCCTTCTTTAACCCTTTACGCCCAGATCTTTCCTTTGCTAAATAAAATCGTCCATTGTTAGCCATAAGAATACGAAAAGTAACTTAATATACCAGATAAGCTAGTGGACAAGGATACTAAACAGGTCATATCTATAAAATATTGCTTATATTAAATAAAATCATGTTATGGTAGCCAAATTACAATGGACGGTCTGGGTTTCAAGGGGTTAACACTGTTCAATCTCTCTCCTATATTACGTCCATTACTCTTCTTCATGGTGAATTGGTGATGTTATTCTGACCTTCCAATCTCCACCTCCCTCACCTATATAAATAATAATATAAACCTATATATAAATAATAGTAATAAAATAGTAAAAATACCACTACCACTACTTAATACCACTACCACTACCACTACCACTATTACTTCACGAGCACCACTACCCCTATCACCACCACCACCATCATACAATTATCATCACTACCACTACTACCACTACTACTACCACTACTACTACCACTACTACTACTACCTCTACTACTACTACTACTACTACTATTACTTCACGAGCACCACTACCCCTATCACCACCACCACCATCATACAATTATCATCACTACCACTACTACTACTACTACCACTACTACTACTACCTCTACTACTACTACTACTACTACTACTACTACTACTACTACTACTACTACTACTACTACTACTACCACTACTACTACCACCACTATTACTTCACGACACCAATACCCCTATCACCACCACCACCATATAATTATCATCCCTACCACTACTACCACCACCATCACAACTATCCACGTATATTCATAAAAGTTACATTATCGTCTATCTCTTTGTACTCATAACACATCAGTATCTTCCACCACTCATCACCATAACACATCACCACTCATCACCATCACCATAACACCTCCGCTTTACTACACAAAACTTTCCACATATTCTCATTTCATATTGCGTCTACCTTACTTATCTAAGAGTGAATCAATATCTTCAGTCTTTCAAGCCTCTCACTTGTAAACTCTGTCTTTTCTTCTTTTCTTCACATCCTATGACTTGAGGGCCTACAAACAAGGCAGGAGGAGGAGGAGGAGGAGGAGGAGGAGGAGGAGGAGGAGGAGGAGGAGGAGGAAGAGCGGCGTAATATAACAATGCATTTATTTACGTGTGTGAAATGAGATCTTAGTGTTGCTCCTTAGCTATTAAGTCATCGTCACGTATTTTTAACACACACTCTCTCTCTCTCTCTCTCTCTCTCTCTCTCTCTCCTCTCCTCTCTCTCTCTCTCTCTCTCTCTTCTCTCTCTCTCTCTCTCTCTCCTCTCTCTCTCTCTCTCTCTCTCTCTCTCTCTCTCTCTTCCCAGCTAGCTAATAACATACTTGTGAGGAGGTGGGAGGAGGAGGAGGAGGAGGAGGAGGAGGAGGAGGAGGAGGAGGAGGAGGAGGAGGAGGAGGAGGAGGAGGAGAAAAATTGATAACACACCTGTATTCATTATGATACTCTTTCCTCCTTCCTCCCCTCTTCCCTCCCCTCTCTCCCCTCCCCTCTCCCTCCACCATGTTGCTGTGTTATTATCTCCCCTCCTTCCCTCTTCAACTTCCTATTACTTCCCTCACTTATGTCTTCCTTCCCTCTTTTCCCTCCTCCCCTAAACAGTCCCTTCCTTTCCCCTCATCTCCGCAATTTCCTAACAAGTTGTATTATTACCTGCTCTTCCTAATTTGATGTCCTCCCCTTCATCTTCCCTTCCTCTCCCCTCACTTCCCCTCGCCTCCATCCCCTCAGGTTGCAATTGATTAAAACGATCAGTCTCGTTAGGCAGCTAGTCTATTTTTTAACGAGGCAAAAATTCCATTCTATCTTAAGGTCGCATGCTTAAAAGTATGCCTATGTTTACCTGCTAGTATGGTTAACTATGATAAAATACAACTGAAGTTTAGAAGAAGCGTACTATTCCCTTCTCCTGGCATCAAATATCAGGCAGTAAACAGCAAAGGGTCAGGATTTTTTGCCTCGTTAAAAAAAATAGACTATAGTAACCGCTACTACACTAACCCAAGTTTGTCTATATATAAGAGGTTCCAATGTAAAAAAAATAATAATAATTAATAAATAAATATATATAATAAAAATATGTATACACTTTGGAAATGGTTGACGAATGTTTACATTGCTATAAAAAAATACATTAATACCTATATCCACGAATGCCTCTTTCATGTCTTCAATAGATAAGATAGATAGATAGATAGATAGATATATAGATAGATAGATAGATAATAATAGATAGATAGAACAATAGATAGATAATATAGCTTATAATTCACATCTTATTCAAAACTCCATTTCATACTCTCATATTCCTCAAAGTAATGGAATAACTTCGCTTTTCATTAAAAAAAAATACATTAATACCTGTATCCACGAATACCTTTCATGTATTCAATAGGTCTAATTCACGTCTTACTCAAAGCTCCATTTTTATACTCTCATATTCCTCAAAGTAATGGAATAATTTCGCTTTTCGCTTTTCGCATTCTTTTTTTTTTTACTTTGGTTTTCACGTCCAGAATCTTGAGGTAAAGCTTCATTCAGCTTCAATATCCATTCATTAAAATTAAAGTTTCATTCAGAGAGAGAGAGAGAGAGAGAGAGAGAGAGAGAGAGAGAGAGAGAGAGAGAGAGAGAGAGAGAGAGAGAGAGAGAGAGAGAGAGAGAGAGAGAGAGAGAGAGAGAGAGAGAGAGAGAGAGGATGATCGGGTGGCGGGATGATCCCCGCTCCCAGCTTGACAGCCTGGGGCACCGGAGGAGAGTCGGTGCCCTCACAGTGTAGCACAAGGCCCAGGTGCAACACTCATCCCACCTTGCAGGACTTCGGGTCCCGTGGAGGAGGTCAGAGCGCGCTACGAGGACGGTAGCGTCAGGTGATCTCCTCCTCGAGGCCCCGAGGACCCACACCGTGATGGGCCAGCGAGCCTTTACTTGGGCCACGGCGACACTGTGGAACACCTTCACGGTTGAGGTGGATGTCGTGGCCATGAACACCCAGCAGGTGAAGGTGGCGGCCCACAGATGGTGCCGCTCACATCCACCTTAGTGCCCGTAAGACGTAACACAGTGTCGTGTCAATAGTGATACATAGTGACACACACACATAGTGACACACATTGACACAGTTACGTGTAAATAGTGCGCCTGAAAAGTGCCTGTGACGGACAGTGACCCTCAGTCTGTAACATTATATATTTAGTTTATCCTATAAAGCATAGCTTTCAGATAGATGTCCCCGGGACAGGGGACATCTTTAGCTTCTGCCACCCATTGCCTTCAACAACCTCTTTGCTATCTGTAGCCCCATGTATACCATGTCAGTTGTTTAAATTAAAAAAAAAAAAAAAAAAAAGAGAGAGACAGACAGACAGAAAGAGAGACAGACAGACAGACAGAGAGAGAGACAGACAGACAGACAGAGAGAGAGACAGACAGACAGACAGACAGACAGACAGACAGACAGACAGACAGACAGACAGACAGACAGAGAGACAGACAGACAGACAGAGAGAGAGACAGACAGACAGAGAGACAGACAGACAGACAGAGAGAGAGACAGACAAACAGAGAGAGACAGACAGACAGAGAGAGAGAAACAGACAGACAGAGAGAGAGACAGACAGACAGAGAGAGAGAGACAGACAGATAGAGAGAGCCCAAATATACTAAGTTAAAAAGAGAAAGAGAAAAAAAGAAATAAGAGGTTCGTTATAGCATCAGAAAGTAGTGTCAGGATGGGAGCGAACATTTGCACGTCTACTGGCGGCTTGACTTTAAAGGGACAAACTTTACCTTCAGTTTTCTGTCCTTCATTTAACTCATCGGGGAAGTTAAGAAGATTATGTTGAACTTTTTTTCTTCTCAGGATCCATTCACCGCATTCTTTTTAGGCCAGACAGGGCTTACTTACGCTTTGTACATTCTCTCTCTCTCTCTCTCTCTCTCTCTCTCTCTCTCTCTTCCTCTCTCTCTCTTCTCTCTCTCTCTTCTCTCTCTCTCTCTCTCTCTCTCCTCTCTCTCTCTCTCTCTCTCTCTCTCTCTCTCTCTCTCTCTCTCTCTCTCTCTCTCTCTCTCTCTCTCTCTCTCTCTCTCTCTCTCTCTCTCTCTCTCAGGCTTTATCTTGTCACTCTTCTTCTTCTTTCCCTTCTCAACCATATTAACCACTTTTCCCTCTTTCCCTTCTTCTTTTAGAGAGAGAGAGAGAGGAGAGAGAGAGAGAGAGAGAGAGAGAGAGAGAGCTATGCCAGGCCTCCTGCATCACGCGGGTCTTAATGAAAGGCTTCCATCCCACCCATAAATGACGCCAATAACCTCGCCAACCGTGCAGAAGAAGGCCACTACTACTACTACTACTACTACTACTACTACTACTACTACTACTACTACTACTACTACTACTACTACTACTACTTTTACTACCTCTACTACTTCTTCTACTACTACTACTACTACTACTACTACTACTGCTACCTCTACTACTACTACTATTACTACTACTACTACCTCTACTACTACTACTACTACTACTACCTCTACTACTACTACTACTACTACTACTACTACTACTACTACTACTACTACTACTACTACTACTACTACTACCACCACTACCACTATTACTTCACGAGCACCAATACCCCTATCACCACCACCACCATCATACAATTATCATCCCTACCACTACTACCACCACCATCACAACTATCCACGTATACTCATAAAAGTAACATTATCGTCTATCTCTTTGTCTTCATAACACATCAGTATCCGTCACCACTCATCACCACTCGTCACCATCACCATAACACCACTATCCATTACTATCTTGTCACCACTCCATCACCATTATTCTGCAAGGCGAAGGATCTCTTAACCCAACCAACGAAGGGATAAGATGTGTTCCCTTACTAAGTCTCTCTCTCTCTCTCTCTCTCTCTCTCTCTCTCTCTCTCTCTCTCTCTCTCTCTCTCTCTCTCTCTCTCTCTCTCTCTCTCTCTCTCTCTCTCTCTCTCTCTCTCTCTCTCTCTCTCTAAATTGTTTAACCTTTTGGTTATTGTTTGATTATGTGGACTATGACTGTTTTTGTTTTTATTTTGATTGTTTGTCACATTTCTTTGTACATATTCTAAAGTCAGATGTACTGGTTGTAGTTGGAGCTGTGGTCAATAAACAATCTATCTATCTATCTATCTATTACCTGCCTCCTTATATAGATAGTAATATTGTCCACTACGTATATCTATATCAACCATATGAGTCCTCAAGGAAAAAGAAGATAAAACCTAAGGAAGGAATATAATTGCCTACAGGAGCTATAGGTTCCAAAGGTAAAAAAAAAAAAAGAAATAATAATAATAATAAAGTGTGCCCACATCTAGAGCATCTATACACACCTGTCTCATTTATAACCCCACCTGTTATGTATCCAAACACCTGTACTTCACGCAAGACACCTGTACATTATAGACCCTGAATTATTATAAGCCTCATATATACCTATAATCAACCTGCAACGTAATGATCTAACCTGGATAAGAGATATGTGCAATATATATATATTATATATATATATATAATATATATATATAGAGAGAAGAAGAGAGAGAGAGAGAGAGAGGAGAGAGAGAGAGGAGAGAGAGAGAGAGAGAGAGAGAGAGAGAGAGAGAGAGAGAGAGAGAGAGAGAGAGAGATAGTAAAAGATAATTCATGTAACTAATTCCTACACTAGCGTTATAAGGAGACGATCCATGTATAAGGGAAGAACTGTACTATATATAAAGTTAAAAACACTTTATAAATAAAACCCTGCACACCTGAATGTCAAAATATATACCTTTTAGAAGATAAGAAACCTAAGGAAGGAAGATAATAGCCTACAGGCGCTATAGGCTCAAACGTAAATAACAAATAATAATGAACAAATAAATAAAAATGTATCCCATAGCAACACTTAACATCAGAGAAACTAACAGAAAACAGACATGGGTACAAAAACACACCTGTATACAATTAATCCTCTACCTGTCAACCCCAGCACGACACGACACACACACACACACACACACACACACACACACACACACACACACACACACACACACAGACACACACACACACACACACACACACACACACCACACACACACACACAAACACACACACACAGAGACAGGTGTTTGAGGCGTGCAGGTTGAAATGTCCTTTAACCTTTTGTGAGCGCACCTGCCCGCCTGCCTGCCCGCCCCCGCACAGGTGTTCGCTCAATACACTCACTCAGCTCCTCATCATGACATCCCATACTAAGTCTCTCTCTCTCTCTCTCTCTCTCTCTCTCTCTCTCTCTCTCTCTCTCTCTCTCTCTCTCTCTCTCTCTCTCTCTCTCTCTCTCTCTCTCGTTTTTTTTATACATTGGTAACTCTATCATTTTAACTAAATATATATTGATAACTCTCTCTCTCTCTCTCTCTCTCTCTCTCTCTCTCTCTCTCTCCTCTCTCTCTCTCTCTCTCTCTCTCTCTCTCTCTCTCTCTCTCTCTCTCTCTCTCTCTCTCTCCACAACACACAACACACACACACACACACACACACACACACACACACACACACACACACACACACACACACACAAGTCAGCACAAAATAGCATCCACCATTCCCTCTCCAGTATACCAGTATTCAAAATGCAGGAAACTCTTACAAGTCTTCATTATACTTGACACACAATACATGGGTTCCAGGTCCTGCCCTCTCTCCTTCCTCCACACAGCACTCACTCTTCTATCACTGCTTCCCCTCACCCTCCCCTCCCTTAAAGAGAGGGAAGGGAAGGGAAGGGAAGGGAAGGGAAGGGAAGGAAGGAGGAAAGGAAGAGAAAGGAAGGAAAAGAAGGAGGAGGAGGAGAAAGGAAGGAAGGGAAGGAAGGGAAGGAAGGGAAGGAGGAAGGGAAGGGAAGGGAAGGAAGGAAGGAAGGGAGAAGAAGAAAGGGAGAGGGAAGGAAAAGGGAAGGAAGGGAGAGAGGAAAGGAAAGAAGAAAGAAAGAGAATGGAATGGAAGGGAAGGAAAGGGAAGGGAAGGGAAGGGAAGGGAAGGGAAGGGAAGGAAAGGGAAGGGAAGGGAAGGGAAGGGAAGGGAAGGGAAGGAAAAGAAGGGAAGAGAAAGGATGAGAAGGGAAGGAAAGGGAAGGGAAGGGAAGGGAAGGGAAGGGAAGGAAAAGAAGGGAAGAGAAAGGATGAGAAGGGAAGGAAAGGGAAGGGAAGGTATGAGAAGGAAAGAAAAGAAAAGAAAGAGAATGGAATGGAAGGGAAGGGAAAGAAAGGAAGGAAAGAGAAGGGAAAGGAAAGAAAACATCCTCCAGTAAATCAAGTGAAAAATACTCTCTCTCTCTCTCTCTCTCTCTCTCTCTCTCTCTCTCTCTCTCTCTCTCTCTCTCTCTCTCTCTCTCTCTCTCTCTCTCTCTCTCTCTCTCTCTCTCTCTGAACAGTACTACTCGTCATCATCTCCTTGAGTTTATCCCTCCTTCCCTTCCGTCCACCTCCCTCCTGTTCACTCTGTTCACTAGAATGTCCTCCTCATCCTCTTCCACACTTCCGCACTGGCCCCTCCTCCTCTACTCCAGATTGCAGGGTGGATTAATACCTCCCTCCCTCCCTCTCATTACCTCCTCCAGCCTCTCTCTCCACCATGCCTCCACAAAAGCTCCACTCCTCTCATGTCTTTCCTGAATCTTGACTTCCACCCAATTTTTCCCCTCTTCCTGCTCCCCAACCTCTTCTCTCTCTACACTTCCCCTCTCTCTAAACCACCTAATTCTTCCCCTCTTCCTGCTACCCAACCTCTTCTCTCTCTACACTTCCCCTCACTCTAAACTATCCAATTCTTCCCCTCTTCCTGCTCCCCAACCTCTCTCTTCTTCCTCTCCACTTCCCCTCACTCTAAACCACCCAATTCTTCCCCTCTTCCTGCTCCCCAACCTCTCTCCTCTCTCTCTACACTTCCCCTCACTCTAAACCACCCAATTCTTCCCCTCTTCCTGCTCCCCAACCTCTCTCTTCCTTTCCACTTCCCCTCCCTCACTAAACAATGTCATGCCTCCCCTCGCCCTCTCCCCTCACATCAAGCCTCACCGCGCCCACTATGATTTTTTTTGCTATCCTTTCTTTTGTAGGCTATCTAGTTACCTATTGATCATGTGTTCCTTCCCCCTCCGTCTGTTCTCTGCCGTCGCAAAACTTACACCAAACCTCTCCTGACACACACACACACACACACACACACACACACACACACACACACACACACACACACACACACACACACAACACAAAAAAAAAAAAATAGCGGTTTACCATGACTCATATACTTTCGACTATTTGATAACTAGAACGGTTAAAATACATCTAAGAAACCAACTAAATCATTCGAGAGATAGATATACAAACTAGTAAATTGTGACTCACTATCATACATGTCAAATGCTCGGCAAAAAAAATATATATAGATATTTAATCAATTTCAAAAATCGCCCTTCAATCAAGTCCTTCCCAACAGTATATTCTAAAGTAAAAAAAAAAAAAAAAAACTGAGAAAATGTCATCCTCTCCTAGCTTATCTTAACTTATCTATCTCTTATCATCATCTCTCTTGCAATAAAATTGACCAAAATCTTTCAAAAACGAAAATTTGAACATCCATACCGACTATTTATTTTGACATGCCTGGAAAATATACAATGCAACACACATTCGGTACTAAGACAACACAATGTTCATAGAATCATTACAGCTCCTTTAGACGCTACCACCACCACCATCACTGTTATCACCCCTCCACCCCTTCCATCCTCCCTCCATCCATCCATCCATTCATTCCTCCACTCCAGCCCCCTATCCATCCATCCACCCCTCCGTCTTTGTTTTGCCCGTGACCAGTCCTTTGTGATGAAAAAAAAATAATAAATATGCCTTTGGTCAGTCCTTTGTGAAGTAAAAAAAAGAGAGAGAAAAAAAAAAAGTAATCTCCACAGTGAAGCGGCTGCCCAGAGATCTTCCCTGGTACCTCAATGAACCGACGTGCAGACTGAAATTCGAGGTAAATAAGGAAACTGAGTCCTTGTATCCCAGAGCATTGATTAATTATAATGACTACATGCTCAGAAGACAAGGAAACGATGAGCATTCCAGCAACGTGCCACCTGACGCTAACATCCCCTTCTGTAAGCCTGACAAACGATACAGATACTGGTCATTAGGCTACTCCAAATCCTCAAATGCCTATGATTACACGCAAAATTTGGAATGGACTCGTCACTCGTCAGGTAGTTAGTGCGGAGTCAATAGGGAGTTTTAAAAGGAGGCTAGATCATTTCATGGATGGGGATGAAAGGTGGATGTAGGTAGTATTAAGTAACAGGAACTACCACGTGTAGGTCTCGCGGCCTCTTGTAGCTTCCTTATTTATTTATGTTCTAAAATTGTTATAGCTAGGGGAAGAAAAAAATCATGTGCGTACGGTATGGTATTACACATCAAGGCCTATAGAGGTCGATCCACTATAGAGTAAACTTGTATTCTCTCTAGAACTTGGTAAACATTATCTGCTGAACGTGACAGGTAATAGAACGCCTTTTACAGGGATGTCAACAAGAAAAGAAAAAAAACTCTGAAATAAAATAATAGGGCGACCAACTCATCCGAGCGCAGGGAGGCTGACTGACCGTAGCGAGGGAACCTCCCAGCTGGGGGTTCGGGGGGCGCTGTAAGCCCCCCCGAGATTTTTTGTAAAGTTCATGCTCTGAGAGACCTTCTGAGAGGTCCTTGGTTATATCTATAATAATTTCTGGTCTCAATTTTGTCTGTTTTTGTGTCCACAATTTGTGTATATGTATATATCTCTGGCCATCCTATATTGAGTATATACCCTCTGGCCAATCTGGCTTGCCTCCTGCTGTGGCATCCCTGCATTGAACTCTCCAGGCCTGGAGCCTGCAAACTTGACACAGTGAGGGCAGTGTGCCAATCGATACCAGACCCCTGGATCACCAGAGCTATCTCACCTGGCTGTGGCTGCTGTAATCCACCCCCAACATACTGGCTGTGGGCTGCTGTATTCCACCCCCAACATACTGCCTCCTGAGCAAACTTGTAGCAGTGGAGTCAGGAGATATCGGCAGCCTAGTATTAACTTCCCGCTTGGCAGCCAAAAAAAATGTTTATGGTCTGTGCTGGATCAGTGGCTTTCGGCTGTGGGCTAGGCAACTATGTACACCCAAAAAAAAAATTAACCCGAATCTACAAGATTCACAGAAATTACCCAGCTGGCAATAAAATACTCGGAAATCCGCGAATCCGCGGAAAATTGACATCCCTGCTTTTATGGTGTGTGTGGGGGAGGTCTGCGCAATATCACGCAAGTAAACTCCATCACCGGGCATAATAGCAGTGCAGCCCCGAGACTCGCTTACACCAACCTCGGCGAGTACATTATGTTGAGTTACTTGACAGCGTTCAGCATTCCTCCCCCTCACCCCTCACCCCTCTTCCTGCCCCCACACCACTTCAACCCAATCCCCACCCTTCCAGCCTTCATCCAATCCCAGCCTCTCTAGCTCGCTACTCGCTACTTGCCCAGCCTCTACTCGCTTGCACGAACCTCGGCGAGTACATTATGCTGAGTTACTTGACAGCATTCACAACTCCATTCCCTCACCCCTCACCCCTCTTACCCCTTCCTCCCTCACCCCTCTTACCCCTTCCTCTCTCACCCCTCACCCCTAACCCCTCTTACCCCTTCCTCCCTCACCCCTCACCCCTCTTGCCTCTTCCTGCACCCACACCCCTTCAACCCAATCGGCACCCTTCCAGCCTTCATCCCATCCAGCCTCTCTAGGACTCAGACCAACCACCCTTCACGTTCTTACAGTCTAGGATTCTTGTAACCTACACTTTTACCTGTGCCCCTAAACACACTGAATATAACGAGTAACAAGGCAACAAAGTGTAAGAGCGAACCACCACTTTCAGGCGTTCGGGCGCTTGTCCCCCCCCCCCATCACCCCCTCCTCCCTCTTCCACCACCTGTTTAGTCCGTTCGGGGCTCCAATTAAGACTGTTTCAGTCACCCGCTACGTCTTCACCACGTCCCGACCTCTGCTTCAACACGAAGACTCGAAGCCCTCTGGTCTGGAGTGGAGGTTACGAGGCGCCTGGCCCCGGCTGCTTATTCCCGTTCTCTATGCGAGTATGTGGTTTCTGGGTGAAGACGCTTGGCTGTAGCTCCGAAACTAACCATAGGAAATTCTCGAAAATACCCTCATTGTGATTCCCACACAAAGTTTCCGAAGGTTAACCAGGAAAACTAACCTACCCTATTCGTAACCTAACGTAACCTATCCCGCCATGTTCTAGAGTAAACGCCACATACTCTTCCAGAAAACGGGAATATGCGCCCCGGCTGTCCAAGGCAGAAGAGATCCCGACGGAACACGGATAGTTGCTCTCTCACCACCTCTGTTGTGTACACTCCTTCGTCCCCTGCTGCCCAGGTCAACTACCCTTCCATTCCTACTCTTCTTCTTTCTACCTGTTTGCCGTCGTCACTGTGTCTGAGCTCAGGGACCTATGGTTGAGAGGAAGGCTGTTGCGAGCCAGGTAGCAGGGGCGGGAATCTGGTGGTGGTGGTGTTTGTAAATACTTTTTTGAGCGAGACGTTAGTAAAATCTCCTCTTATTTCAGATTGACTTTTAAATCTCCCTTACGGCCCTCCCCCTACCCCAGCTTCACCGTATCCTGGGCTAACGAGCAGTGATGAATTCGCACTTTTTTTTTCCCCTCACACAAAGTATCAAAAGTCAGGTAACAGGATAACGTGACCTAACACACCCTTAACCCCTTGAGACCCAGAACGTAATTTCCATTGTAATTTGGGTACCATTAGACGATTTTTAGTGAATATAAGCAATATTTTATAGATATGACCTGTTTAGTATCTTTGTCGACTAACTAATTTGGTATATTCAGTTACTTTTCGTGATTTTATGGCTCGACAACATATTTTTTTTATTAAGGAAAGGTTAAGGGTTTTTTTAAGGAAAGATCTGGGCATGAAGGGGTTAAAATCACCTAACTTGGACTCCCTGTAAACCCCCGTACACACTGCCACTCACCACCGTCGGTGCTTGCCGACGAGCAATGCCGTTGCCAGAGTTGTGTCCACACTGAATGGTTTTGCTCGGCGTTCAGGGCGCTTCCTGATAGAGTCATGTCCTCTGCATATCGTATACAATCACTCGAGATTATGAAATGACCACAGGAGTTTTAGAAAAACTGACCCAACTATCATCTTCATGACACATTTCTGCATATAATAAGCAAGAAAAATATACGAAAACCTTTTTGTGTATTCTAAAAAATATAGCAAAAAGAAATAGTGTATAAACATTTTTCTCAATTTTTGTCTTCAACTCGCTGCAATTTCTCAACTATTTCTTCCATTTAATTTTTTATTACAGATTCGTAATCAGCTGACTTTCTTGGTTTTGATACAAAAATATCTAGATGGTGAAAATTGGGGATAACTTGAAGCATGCGTTCGGCGCTGACCCGTGAGTGACGGGCATGCCCGCCCAATATTAAACTTGCTGAATGTTGGCGGGCAATGCCGACGGTCCATTTATAGCTGTCTCCTCTCATTCACTGCTGTCTCCTCTCAGTCACAGCTGTCTCCTCTCATTCACAGCTGTCTCCTCTCATTCACAGCTGTCTCCTCTCATTCACAGCTGTCTCCTCTCATTCACAGCTGTCTCCTCTCATTCACAGCTGTCTCCTCTCATTCACAGCTGTCTCCTCTCATTCACAGCTGTCTCCTCTCATTCACAGCTGTCTCCTCTCATTCACAGCTGTCTCCTCTCATTCACAGCTGTCTCCTCTCATTCACAGCTGTCTCCTCTCATTCACAGCTGTCTCCTCTCATTCACAGCTGTCTCCTCTCATTCACAGCTGTCTCCTCTCATTCACAGCTGTCTCCTCTCAGTCACAGCTGTCTCCTCTCATTCACAGCTGTCTCCTCTCATTCACAGCTGTCTCCTCTCATTCATAGCTGTTCCCTCTCATTCACAGCTGTCCCCTCTCATTCACAGCTGTCCCCTCTCATTCACAGCTGTCTCCTCTCATTCACTGATGTCTCCTCTCATTCACAGCTGTCTCCTCTCATTCATTGCTGTCTCCTCTCATTCACAGCTGTCTCCTCTCATTCACTGCTGTCTCCTCTCATTCACAGCTGTCTCCTCTCATTCACAGCTGTCTCCTCTCATTCACTGCTGTCTCCTCTCATTCACTGCTGTCTCCTCTCATTCACAGCTGTCTCCTCTCATTCACTGCTGTCTCCTCTCATTCAAGCTGTCCTCTCATCCCGTCTCTCATTCACATGCTGTCTCCTCTCATTCACTGCTGTCTCCTAGTCAGCTGTCCCTCTCATTCACAGCTGTCTCCTCTCATTCACAGCTGTTCCCTCATCTCTGTTCTCCAGTCACTGCTGTCTCCTCTCATTCACAGCTGTCTCCTCTCATTCACAGCTGTCTCCTCTCATTCACAGCTGTCTCCTCTCATTCACAGCTGTCTCCTCTCATTCACAGCTGTCTCCTCTCATTCACTACTGTCTCCTCTCATTCCAGCTGTTCTCCAGTCTCGTCTCCTCTCATTCACAGCTGTCCCCTCTCATTCACAGCTGTCCCCTCTCATTCACAGCTGTCTCCTCATCACTCTGATTCACTGCTGTCTCTTCCCTCTCATTCACAGCTGTCTCCTCTCATTCACAGCTGTCTCCTCTCATTCACTGCTGTCTCCTCTCATTCACTGCTGTCTCCTCTCATTCACTGCTGTCTCCTCTCATTCACAGCTGTCTCCTCTCATTCACTGCTGTCTCCTCTCATTCACTGCTGTCTCCTCTCATTCACTGCTGTCTCCTCTCATTCACAGCTGTCTCCCCTCATCATCTGTTCTCTCACTGCTGTCCCCCACACGTCCTCTCATTCACAGCTGTCTCCTCTCATTCACAGCTGTCTCCTCTCATTCACGCTGTCTCTCTCATCACGCTGCTCCTTTCACAGCTGTCTCCTCTCATTCAGCGTCCCTCCATCAAGCTGTCTCCTCTCATTCACAGCTGTCTCCTCTCATTCACTGCTGTCTCCTCTCATTCACTGCTGTCTCCTCTCATTCACAGCTGTCTCCTCTCATTCACAGCTGTCTCCTCTCATTCACTGCTGTCTCCTCTCATTCACAGCTGTCTCCTCTCATTCACAGCTGTCTCCTCTCATTCACTGCTGTCCTCTCTCATTCAACTGTCTCCTCTCATCACCTCTCATTCACATGCTGTCTCCTCTCATTCACAGCTGTCTCCTCTCATCCACAGCTGTCTCCTCTCATTCACAGCTGTCTCCTCTCATTCACTGCTGTCTCCTCTCATTCACTGCTGTCTCCTCTCAGTCATAGCTGTCTCCTCTCATTCACTGCTGTCTCCTCTCATTCACTGCTGTCTCCTCTCATTCACCTGTCTCCTCTCATTCACATGCTGTTCCTCATCCTCGTCCTCTCATTCACTGCTGTCCTCTCTCATTCACTGCTGTCTCCTCTCATTCACTGCTGTCTCCTCTCATTCACAGCTGTCTCCTCTCATTCACTGCTGTCTCCTCTCATTCACTGCTGTCTCCTCTCATTCACAGCTGTCTCCTCTCATTCACAGCTGTCTCCTCTCATTCACTGCTGTCCTCTCTCATTCACTGCTGTCCCCTCTTAGTCACTGCTGTCTCCTCTCATTCACTGCTGTCTCCTCTCATTCACTGCTGTCTCCCTCACGCCGTCCCTCATCACAGTGTCCCATGATGCATTAATGCTGTCTTCTCTTGACTGTCTCCTCTATCACAGCTGACCCTTCATTCACTTGCCGGTCCTTCATATGCTTGATCCTTACAGGTTATGCTGGGTCTCTCATTCGCCGTCGCTCTCATTCACATGCGTTTCTCATTCATGGCTGTATTCACGGCGCAGTTCCATCAGTTAGCTGTTCTCATCCAGTGTCCTCTCATATCTCTCCGTTCATTCACACTTTCTCTCATTCACGTGTTCTCTCATTCATGCTGTCTCCTCTCATTCAAGTGTTCCTTATTCACAGTGTCTCTTCATTCAAGCTGTCGTCCTCTATCACATGCTGTTCCTAGAGGCATGATGCTAACCTACACCTGTCTCCTCTCACCGCTGTCTCCTCCTACTGGTCTAATAGTCTGTTCCTTCATTTTTTCTCCTTGTCTCTTTCAATACTATTTCACGTGTCTCTCTCATTCACAGTGTATTGATACAGATGTCCTACTCATCATGTTCCTCTCATTCCATGCTTCTCCGTCATTCACCGGTCTGAAACGGGCTTCATAATTCCCGGTTCTACTTTCCTTCGGCTTGCATAATTCCCGTCTATTTTTCCTTTGGTCTCCTATAATTCACCGGTCTATTTTCCTCTGCTTCATAATGATTCCGGTCTATTTGTTCCTTCGGCTTGCTAATTCACGGTCGTTTTTCCTCGGCTTGCTAATTCCACGTCCTATTTGTGTCTTCCTTCATAAATTCGTCTTTCCTTCGGGCTTGCATAAATTCAGTCTATTTTTCCTTCGGGCTTGCATAAATTCAGTCTATTTTTCCTTCGGGCTTGCATAAATTCAGTCTATTTTTCCTTCGGGCTTGCATAAATTCAGTCTATTTTTCCTTCGGGCTTGCGTAAATGCCCGGTCTTTTTTTCCTATCTCTTTCATTACACAGGTTTAGGATAAATTCTTAAAGTCTGTTGAAGCACATGAAGCTTGTCCATTATAGCTAATTTGGTATATTAAGTTACTTTTCGACATTTAATGGCTAACAATAGACTACTTTATATAGCAAAGGAAAGATCTGGGCGTGAAGGGGTTAAGTTATCCCTCCCAAGCCATAACACCAGCCTCCACAGCCTTCGTCACCCCTGCTTCAGTGCTCTTCCTTAGCATGGAGTTACTCCCAACGCTGCCTCGGCCCTCCACATTGCCTCCCGTGAGGATGTTCAATACCCAACACATTTCACGCTCCACTGCCACCAATACTCTCCCCATGCCTTCACCACAATCAGGAGTAATCGCAGGATAAAACATCGATTCATTAACCCACAAACTCTAGTGCAGCGTTTCTTTAATCATTTTATTCGCTTATGAAAAATAGATAACGCTCTGGCCGTATAATAATTATTATTATAATAAGTGATAACAATAATAACTGATAATGATATTAATAATACTGATAATAGTAATAATAATAATAATATAATAATTATAATAATAATGCTGATAAAAACAATAATAGTAACAAATAAAATATAAATGTGCAGAAGTCTACATAGTTAGTGAAACGCGGCAAGGCGGCACCGCAGAGTTTTTCAGCCACACTTGCTTTTCTGTACTGACTTTCGTCGCTCACCCTCGCGAGCGAGCTTCATGTTAATGCGAAGGCCGAGCTTACAGCTAAATGCTTGACAGTTCTTCCTTTTTCTCTCTTGGCTCACGCACCCCCCCCCTAAGGGAGCGCGCCCCCCGGGTTAGGAGCCGCTGCTCTACTACAATACTATGTTGCCCATCGCACCCTCGCACACCCGCCTCGCCTCCCAGCCTCCCTTCCCGCCGGGCGCCACCCTCCTGCACACTACCTCTCCTGCCCGCCTAAACTATCAGTGACAGTGAGAAAGAATGACTTACTTTCCGATAATCTCGCACACGTCGTACACCTCGTCGAAGAGCACGTCGTCCTCCGCCATGGTGACGTTGGGTGATGGTGAGCGTGGGTGAGCTGGTGAGCCTTGAGGGCGAGCCTCTCCTCTCTCCCTCCTGGGATTTCTCACCTCACCACACAGCACCTGCTCCTCACCACTTTATCTTCAATGAATTACTGGTGAGCTTGATTTTCAATGGATTAATCTGATTTTCTGGATAATCTTTCACCCACGAGCACCGAAGGGAGGAGCGTCGGCGTGCCTGTTCCCGCGTCAGGGCAAGGCACGGGGCTGCCTCGCCGGGGACTACTCTGGGACACCTGACAGTCCCGGGTTATGCCAACACCATCTCACCACTAGCACACCACACACGGCGGCAGCACACCACCACACATCCCCACACCACTATTTCACCACAGATTATAACTCAGCATCAGCTGTTCCTCCCAGCCTCCCCGCTGTCACCCGGGCCACAGCTGCGGCGGCTCGCAGGAGCAAGGTGACCGCAGGGCTACACCGCTGTACAACCTTTCTCACAACCTAATCACGCCAGTTAAGTGGCTACGGGATGCCGGAGAGACACACTCACCCGCCTATACCTCACGTAGAGCAGAAGCACACTGCCCATTGATTTGTCTACCGACCTGAGGATAGCGCATGTGCCGCCTACAGATGCCACACTCCGCCAACCGGCTTCGAGGCACCAAGAATATACATGAACTTATTTCCCCGCACACCCGCTATCAGAACGACTTATCATAGCCACACACGGCTTATTAGTGTACTTCACATCACTTGTTCCTCCAGATGACGCATAAACGTTGAGTGAGTAAAGCTAGCATTAGTGTGTTGCCCGGAAGCTTTAAAGGCCAGTGTGGTGCCGCAGGTACCCCGACACACTGCTCGCCCCGCCTGCAGGTCACCTCCGAACACTGATGTAGACTCCCAAGGCAAGTGTACAGACGCTCTGATCAACCTTTCTCTCATGAAAAATGTAATTACCTCACAAATCACGAGGCAAATGTGATCAAATGAAAAAGAAAAAGAAACCTCGAAGTACAGAGAAACCTGGAATGATGAAAATGCACAAGTAAAGGTTCCAGATAGCTTATTTATTCCACCACATTGACGTCTATAAGACGATAATCAATAAAACACGAAATGCTGCTTACACACATCTGTCAAGCGGTCCGCGGCGTTCCTAGACGTACGTTATATCCTGCTGTGTTTCATGTTATTCAGAAGAACGAGAGGAAAGTACTACATGACGCGGGCTGAGGCTGCGAGGGAGGGAAGGTATGGGAGGGAGGGACTCACTTAGCATGGCATCAGCTGTTGGATTGACGGCATAAGATGATGTAAGGTTTTCTCAGATAAACAAATGACCTTGACCGCTACTCCTCATGCCTGCTGGCTCGCAGGATGAGGGCGTGAGGGACAAGGGTGCAGGGTTCGCATCCCCGCCACCGCCTCCCACTCGCGCTCTGCTGCTCCCAGGTCCTGCCACCACATCACCGCCAACCACCACCGTGACTTACTGTGGCGATAGTTCCACGTTCATGAATCATAAGTCACAGCAGGAAAGCGTGGTAGGCCGCGTTACGAAGACTACTGTTGTACCTGTTGTTGCCATTACTGTGGCGATAGTTCCACGTTCATAAGTCACAGGAGGAAAGCGAGGTAGGCCGCGTTACGAGAACTATTGTTGTATGTATGTACCTGTCGGTGACTTATTACTGTGGCGATAGTTCCACGTCCATCAGTCACAGGAGGAAAGCGAGGCAGGCCGCGTTACGAGACCTATTGTTGTACCTGTTGTTGTCAGTTCACGTGCGCCCTTCACGGGATAATGATGGAAGTTGCGTCAAGCGTCCGGCCGTTTTGTCCTCTTCTCGGTTAAGTGAATTGCTTTCTGGTTCAGTGATTGTCCTTACATCGAACTTCTTTTTTATACGCTGAACCTCTTGTGTCAGACTTACAAGCCGGACTTACAAGCAGACTTACAAGTACTGCTGGTTCACTATAATTATAACGAGTGCACTTTCTCTCTCTCTCTCTCTTTTCTCTTCTCTCTCTCTCTCTCTCTCTCTCTCTCTCTCTCTCTCTCTCTCTCTCTCTCTCTCTCTCTCTCTCTCTCTCTCTCTCTCTCTCTTTCTCTCTTTCTCATTCTCTTTTTCGCACGTTCTCTCTCTCCCATTCTCTTTTTCTCTTTCGTCATTTTTGGGTAACTTTCTTCGTTAAGAAAGATCGCTTCCTCCTACCCAAGGCCGTATATACGTTTTTTATTACCTATTTATATTCTATTCTATTACCTATTTTTTATTATACTATTTATTACCTTTGTACATAATGACTTTGCTCCTACCTGCAAACAACGATGACCGAGAGTTTCTGAAGGTTCCTGACATGTACGTAGTAATTTACGTACTACATTCACCGGTATCTTCCTTCCTACGCAGTGTGTCAAGGAACCACGTACAGTACCTGAGGGTTTTTTTACACTACCAACAAGCACAACTTCAGCGTTTGTTTTATCGTTTTGTCACGTATCTTCTTGCACATTCTTCTATAAATAACCCAGTGCACGTGACGCCCCCCACGAATGTGTGTACGTATGCCCCATTACTACTAAGGATACTATATAGAGGTATAGTATAGGGATAGAGGAGATGGTATACAGAATATCTTGTATATCATCCTTGATTACTACCATGCGAGGGAAGATTGTTTTAACTCCTTCACACCCAAATATTTCCTTTGCTAGAAAAAATTGTATGTTGTCGAGCCATAAAATTACGAACAGTAACTGAATATACCAAATTAATTAGGCGACAAGGATACTAAACAGGTCATATCTATAAAACATTGCTTATGTTCAATAAAAATTGTCTAATGGTACCCAAATTACAATGTTCTGGGTCCCAAGGGGTTAAGCAAGGCCAAAGGGAATAGAGATGATAGTAAAATAATATATAATAGATAGTAATAGTAATAGATAAAAGGGAATAGTAGAGATAATAAGATCTTAATTCCCTTAGCCTTGGTTTTAACTCCTTCACGCCCAGATCTTTCCTTTGCTATAAAAAAAATCGTATGTTGTCAGCCATAAAATTACGAAAATAACTGAATATACCAAATTAGTTACTGCACAAGGATACTAAACAGGTCATAACTATAAAATATTGTTTATATTCACTAAAAATCGTCTAATGATAGCTAAATTACAATGGAAATGACGTTCTGGACTTCAAGGGATTAAGGATAATTATGTACTCGCGTGTATTATGTTCAATATTTAAATCTATCCAACATTTCAAGGTTAATAATGATACAGGTTCCTCTAAATGCGTTTCTCAAGGTAAATATTAGCGTGCTCTGTCTGTTTTGTTTACTTTGATAACACGTGCAGTAGGCTTTGCTGTGTGTGGCATCCTAGTGCTTCCGTATACTGCACAACCCGTGTAACCCACACTAAATTCACCCATCCCCTTTTTAGAGTCTTTATATTTTCTTTATATTTTACTTATAAGAACATAAGAACATAAGAAAACAAGGAAGCTACATGAGGCCGCGAGGCCTACACGTGGTAGTTCCTGTCACCTAACACTACCTACATCCACCTTTCATCCCCATCCATGAACCTATCCAGCTCCCCTTTAAAGCTCCCCAATGACTCAGCACTAACTACCTGTCTACTGAGACCATTCCATTCATTCACCACCCTATTTGTGAACCAGTTTTTCCCTATTTCCTTTCTAAATCTACGCTTTCCCAGCTTGAATCCGTTACTTCTTGTTCTACCCTGGTTAAAAGCCGTAAGAACTTTTCCTACCTCTCCTTTATTAAATCCCTTTATCCACTTAAAAACTTCTATCAGATCGCCCCTTACTCTGCGTCTCTCGAGTGAGTGTAATCTTAATAACTTCAATCTCCTCTCATAACTAAAGTTACGCATCCCTTGTATCATTTTGGTCATCCTTCTCTGCACTGTTTCTAACAAGGCTATATCCATCCTGTAATATGGAGACCAAAACTGAACCGCATAGTCTAGGTGAGGCCTGACTAGAGCCAGATAAAGCTTTAGAATAACTTCCGCACTTCTACTTTTAACACTTCTGGTAATGAATCCTAATACTCTATTAACTCTATTTCTAGCCTCAATACATTGTTTCCTAGGTCGGAGGTCAGGGCTCACCCTCACTCCAAGATCTTTTTCACCTTCTGATCTTTTCAGCGATACATTGCTTATGGTGTATCTATTACCAGGGTTTTTTCTACCAACATTCATAACGCTACATTTATCAATATTAAATTCCATCTGCCATCTGACTGCCCACTCGTTAAGTTTATCTAAGTCTCCCCGCAATATGTTTACGTCAGACTGTGATCCAATAATCCTACCTAACTTAGTATCATCAGCAAACTTGCTGATATCACTGCTAATCCCACTATCCAAGTCGTTGATGTAAATCAAAAATAGTAATGGGCCCAAAACAGACCGACCCTTGTGGAACTCCACTTGTCACCAGTCCCCATTCAGATTTGGAACCATTAATTGTAACCCTTTGTTGCCTATTACTTAGCCAAGCTCTGATCCAATGAAGAACCTTCCCATCTATACCATGAGCCCTAACCTTATTTAAGAGTCGCTCGTGTGGTACTTTGTCAAATGCCTTACTAAAGTCCAGATATATTATATCATAATCCTTATCATTATCTGCCGTCTCATAAACTTTTCTATAAAAGCTCAATAAATTGGTGAGACATGACATTATATTCAACTTTTCTTTATATTTTACTTCTATTCAACTTTTCTTTGTATTTTACTTCTATTCAACTTTTCTTTTGATTTTACTTATATTCAACTTTTCTTTATATTTTACTTATATTCAACTTTTCTATCTATTTTACTTATATTCAACTTTTCTTTATATTTTACTTATATTCAACTTTTCTATCTATTTTACTTATATTCAACTTTTCTATCTATTTTACTTCTATTCAACTTTTCTTTATATTTTACTTCTATTCAACTTTTCTTTATATTTTACTTCTATTCAACTTTTCTTTATATTTTACTTCTATTCAACTTTTCCATCTATTTTCAATATATTTTATTTTATTATATTATATATTTTCTCCTAGTCTTACTGTCTTCTTTGTAGGGACTGACCATTAAGCGGGCTCTTTGTTACTTTTTTTCATGCCCTTGGCCAGTCCTTTGTGAGGTAAAAAATAAATTAAGCGGACTTTTTGTTACTTCTTTTTCTTTTTTATCTTGGCCAGTCCTTTGTGATGTAGAAAAAAAATGTAGCGGTCTTTTTCTTACTTCTTTTTTTTTTTTTGCTCGTGGCCAGTCCTTTGTGATGTAAAATAAATAATAATAATAATAATAATAATAATTTATCCCGCCCCTCCATGCCTCCCCGCGCTAAGGGCAGCCTGTAGCAAACCATTCTTTAGTTCAATACAGCGCTACACAAGCAATCTAGCGTGCCAAAACACTCCAGTACTGACGTCATCTCATTTGTTGTTAACCCCTTCACCACCAGAACGTAATTTCCATTGTAATTTGGCTACGATTAGACGATTTTTAGTTAATACAAGCAATATGTAATATATATGACCTGTTTACTGTCTATTGACGACTAACAAATTGGTATAATCAGTTACTTTTTGTAATTTTATGGCTCGATAACATACAATTTTTTATAGCAAAGGAAAGATCTGGGCGTGAAGGGGTTAATACTGTCCGGCATGCATTATGAACGTTCTCGTGGCACAGTGTAGCAACGCACAGGGCAGGGGTGGAGCGAGGGCGACAGCCTGATTATAGAGACGTATTTATGATCACCACCCCAGTACTTACGTTCATGAATTACATAACATAAGAACATCAGAAAATAAGGAAGCTACAAGAGGCCGCGAGACCTACACGTGGTAGTTCCTGTTACTTAACACTACCTACATCCACCTTTCATCCCCATCCATGAATGTATCCAGCCTCCTTTTTAAAGCTCTAAATAGGGGAGTTTTCAAAGCTAAGCCGCCAGATGTCCCTCGCGCATCTCACATCCTCAGCACTTTCAGGCTGAATGATCTATCATTTACCGTAAATTCCCTGTACTTCTTTGGGACATATCAGAATTACCCTTCAATACAACAACTGAAACAGTTCTTAATAAAAAATGTAGTTTATCATTTTATTTGTCTGCACTTGGTGAAAATATTGGCAAAACAATTGAATATTTGAAAACTCAATCTTTAAAAATCGTCTTTTCATAAAAAAACGCAAGTTCAAGCAGAATGAGGCTTCAGGAAATATCTACTTGTATGTAAGCATTCACTGAGTACCTGTTTTGGGTGTGTCTGTCTGTCTTGCGACGAACATTTAACCAAAACAGAGTGTGGCGTTCAGCATCTCCACAGAAACCATCCCGCCGGCAGGATCTGTTATCATCCACTTTCCTGTAGACACCACACGGGTAGGAACTCAGCTCAGCGCCCCCGCTCCTTACCTCACAGCTCATATCTCTGATACTCCTAACTCCTCAATACCAGAAACTGTCATCCTAACTATTATCACCCGCTTATCTCATCACACTCTCTATCCTCTACTGGAATATTCGTGGCATCCGCTCCCACATACCGTTTCCCACATAAAGGAGACTTTCGTCTTTCGAGACGGAAATAGTAAACAAACGCTCTCAACTGTCTTCCATCCCGGACTGTTCGTTGAGGTGCCAAGCACTTAAATTACTTCTTGGTTAAATGTTCGTCGCAAGAGAGACATATACACCCAAAACAGGTACTCAGTGAATGCTTACATACAAGTAGATATTTCCTGAAGCCTCATTCTGCTTGAACTTGTGTTTTTTTATGAAAAGACGATTTTTAAAGATTGAGTTTTCAAATATTCAATTGTTTTGCCAATATTTTCACCAAGTGCAGACAAATAAAATGATAAACTACATTTTTTATTAAGAACTGTTTCAGTTGTTGTATTGAAGGGTAATTCTGATGTCCCAAAGAAGTACAGAGAATTTACGGTAAATGATAGATCATTCAGCCTGAAAGTGCTGAGGATGTGAGAGCCTGAGAGACAGGCTTGAGCGTGAGCTTAATAGAAAACTCCCCATTGACTCCGCACTAACCACCTAACGACTGAGTCCATTCCAATCATTTACCACCCTATTAAAACCGACGCGTGGTCTCCTTACTATTGCGTCACAAATATAAGATAATTCATCACTCAAACTAACGTTCCATTTAGTAGTTACTGTGGTGAATAAGATCTCGTTTAAGGCTAAATGGCTCTAAACTGGATATTACATGATGTGCCTTAACCCCTTCACGCCCAGATCTTTCCTTTGCTATAAAAAATTGCCTGTTGTTAGCCATAAAATTACGAAAAGTTACTTAATATACCAAATAAATTAGTCGACAAGAATACTAAGAAGGTCATATCTATAAAATATTGCTTCTATTAATTAAAAATTGTCTAACGGTAGCCAAATTACAATGGAAATTACGTTCTGGGATTCAAGGGGTTAATTCTTCCCTCCCCCTACGCCCCTGCAAAGGACATTCATACAATAATACTATCTACTGTTGCCTACTTAAGTAACACTTGCCTTCATATTGCATGGCATTGGTTGTGCTCCTTGACCCTGTCACCACCCAACCCGTGGATGGAGATGGGGGAATGAGGCAGCCTTCAAGGGTCTTCTGGGTCTCCTTAACCCCTTCACGCCCAGATCTTTCCTTTGCTATAAAAAAAATTGTCTGTTGTTAACCATAAAATTACGAAAAGTAACTGAATATATCTAATTAGCTAGTCGACAAGGATACTAAACAGGTCATAGCTATAAAATATTGCTTATATTCACTAAAAATTGTCTAATGGTACACAAATTACAATGGAAATTACGTTCTGGGTCTCAAGGGGTTAACTGCCCATGCAATCACTATTTCACCTGATGCAGTGTTGTATGCATCCCTGCAACCAAAGGTACTAATCACTACATGGCTTCCACCAACACATAATATGAAAAATATAATATTTATATCACATGCACTATTGTTTGATTCTAAATTAAATATGATCTTACTCACATTGTGTCTCTGCTGTGCTGGCTGGAGATGTGTGCAGTGAAGTCATTACTGGAGCCAAACATTTCTTGTCAGGACAGGAGGTACTGGAGGAGGGAGGAGCTGCAAAAGACTTCAGCCAAGGGGATTAGTTCCTTGGTCTGAGTGGTAAGGGGGCGGACATCCTAGCACCTAACACAAGGAAAACACTGCCATGGGTACTTTACATGCTGCACTTTCTTGTACGCCGCTGGTGCTCCTGCGATGTCTGGCTGTCCCGCGACGGCTTGCAACACTTACCTGAAATATTGTCACACTTACTAACCTTGTCCAATACATAAAATGGAGAGGGGGAAACACGGAGCACCCACTCAATTACAGATCAGTCTCTCTAACCAGTGTGGCAGGGTAGTTATGTGAGAAAATAATTAAGAGACAGATGGAATTAGTATCTGAAAAGTGACCATCATAAAGTGTATTGATGCAGAAACTTTGTTGGACATTAATAAATAGGTAATCATTGGTTTAGAAGACAAAGAGTTTGGAAATAGTAAAGGCGAAAAAAAGTAAAAATAGTAAAGTTGAAAATAGTAAAAAAAAAATAGTTAAAAAAATATTAAAAATGAAAAAAAGTAAAATAGTAAAGGTGAAAATAGTTAAAAAAAATAGTTAAAAAAATAGTAAAAAAATAGTAAAAAAAATATTAAAATTGAAAAAAGTAAAATAGTAAAGGTGAAAATAGTAAAAAAAACAGTAAAAAATAGTAAAGGTGAAAAAAAGTAATAGTTGTAATATCAGATAATAATGCAATCAATCAGTCAGTTCAGTCCTTCTTTGTCAGTCCATCAAGGCTCTCACATATCTATCATCAACCCTGTGTTGATATAAAGGGCTTTTTTTCCATATCTGATTCTGTTCATCAATTAAAATACATAAGAAACAACTGGCATGGGCAAAAAGATTCTGGGAAATGGATGATTTTCCAATAATTTAGCACTACAGAAAATCCACATTCAGAGATTGATACTCTAGGTGCCCCATTAACCACTCTACACAAGCTTCACACCCTGGTACACAGCCACTTTTAAAACATTGATATATGTATAACTTGACATCAAAAGCCCTTTCTCCATCTAAGCTGAAAGGACTAAATGTAACTTGAGTCCTGCAAATTTACATGATTCAAGCACTGCTGACCTTAGAGAAAGAGATGTTTGCCAATACAGAATACATGCATATATTTCACACCTGGTGGACAATACTCACCACACTGAAGAGATGGCGAGGCAGGCGCTTCAGTGCGAGTTACGGATTTCCTCAAACACGTCAGCTTCCTGGAAAGAAATATTTCTACATTAGTATTTTATCCACACTTTCCATATAAGGTTTTAAGTTATTTGCTGCACTTATTTGGGCCTCGAAACCAACAGGCACTTTATTGGGTTACCATATTAACCCCTTCACGCCCAGATTTTTCCTTTGCTACACAAAATCGTCTATTGTTAGCCATGAAATTACGAAAAGTAACTAAATATACCAAATTAATTAGTCGACAAGGATAGTAAACAGGTCATGATTTTAAAACATTGCTTATATTCACTAAAAATCGTCTTATGGTACCCAAAGTACAATGAAAATTACGTTCTGGGTCTGAAGGGGTTAAGGAATGAGTGACATAGGTGGCAGGGGATGGGTGAAGGGGTGGGGGTTTGAACAGGCAGGGGTTGGAATAGGGAAAGGTGAAGGTGGTAAGGAAAGAGGTGGCAGGGGATGGGGTGGAGGGGTGGGGGGTTTGAACAGGCAGGGTGTTGGGATAGGGTGGGGTGAAGGTGGTAAGGACAGGGGTGGCAGGGGATGGGGTGGATGGGTAGGGGGGTTTGAACAGGCAGGGTGTTGGGATAGGGAATGGTGAAGGCCCTTTGCCATGGCCACACCCGGGAGGAACATTGCCAGAAGAAAGGCATCACAACTATGGATAGATGAATAGAAAAACAAAGTCACATCATGACCCCCATAATATTTTATTTTTTTATTCTCTTTATTTTATGTTTTATGTTTCTGTCCCTTGTTTGTTTGTTTTTTGCTTTTCTTCTGTCAAACTGTAATATATGTAAATAAAAAATAAAAACTCCGTATTACAATCAATATCCTTAAAGTAATCGTCCAGACCATTTCATCATTCCTGATTTAATGCAGTCAAAATATAGCCATGATCGAGTAAATCAACAATATGGTGTCACTTTTTGCATCCAGTCACCCGTTTTTAAATGATCCGCATTCAAAATCTGTAAATTCCCCGAGCTCTCAAAACACAAGTGCGATCAGCAGACGACGGACCATGGCTCGGCGACGTCACACGAGTAAGCCTCCCAGCCCTGCCTGATACAGATGCACGGAGACACTGAGAAAAATGTAGTACTTTGGGAATTTTTGGTGTTTCTAATATTTTTTTTTTGCGATATGGCATATACTTGCATCCTTCATGGGTACAGCAAGAAAGCTGTGCCTTTGCAGAGAGCTTAGCACCCATTTCCGACCTATTTGACCATGATTATGTCTGTGCAGCGCCTGGCAGTGGCGGGTGAGAGGAGCCCGGTGTGAAGCACATTGTTTAGCCGCGCTCCTCTCACCCGCCACTGCCAGGCTCTGCACAGACATTATCATGGTCAAATAGGTCAGAAATGGGTGCTAAGCTCTCTGCAAAGGCATCAGCTTCTGTCATAGTGAGTGCTCGCTATCCAATGGACACTTTGCTG
The DNA here is from genome assembly GCA_016584305.1 of Chionoecetes opilio. Lineage (NCBI taxonomy): Eukaryota > Metazoa > Arthropoda > Malacostraca > Decapoda > Majidae > Chionoecetes > Chionoecetes opilio. The sequence goes on along the minus strand of JACEEZ010004786.1, from coordinate 254,204 downwards.
GATCTGCAGGCGGCTGGGAGGGTTATTACTCGTGTGACGTCGCCAGCAAGTTTCCCGCCACAGCTGGAATGGGCTGTTGTTTTTCCCGCGCTTTTTACAAAAGTCATGTTTTTAGGGAAATAAGGCGTGGAAATGAATAATTTTTTGTGGATTAGGTATTTTGAATGAACATTCAACATAATTATGCAACGAAAAAATGGGTCTGGACGATTATTTTAACACTGCCCTTATCATTACGTACCTTAAAGTGTACTAAGTCACAACCATATCCATTTTGTCTTCAAAAACAATAACTCGGTTTTCTACCATCCATGGAAAAACCGTGAAAGTATGTCTTGCCTTGAAATAATTCCGCTATTACTCAACGCAACTGTATCATATCACATTCCTTTTTTTTTTTTTTTTTTTTTTTTGCATTAAATCAATCAATCAACTGTACCATATTTACCATGGATGATATGTACTTGTAAGTCAAGCCTATAATTCCCTGTCCATGTACTTAAAAATAATTATCACATTCTAAGGTTTTTCACTTTTAAAACAAAATAAAAGCAACACTAGTTTCACTATATTAAAACCTGTCGCATCCAGTCAAGTGTTGGGTTCGGAGATTGCCATGCAAACCTTTAATATAGCCTTGCAGCTCTACAACACCACGATGAAGGGTACTCACTGTAGTGACGGCAGGAGCCCAGTGTCCCCGAGCAGGGGGTGCCAGTGAAGAAAGTGGGGTTTCAGGCATTCTTGAGGAGAATTCAACAACCCTCCGTCCGACAGTCCACCCAACACCCCTCTGCCAGGCCCACTAGACCCCCACGGCGCCCCGGGGGCAGGACAACACTAGCATGGGGGAGTGAGGGCCAGTGGTGCCCCGCCCCGTGAAGACGGCGTGCCCGCGGTAACACAACTGCTCACTAACATGCGGCTACACTCTGAAACAAAGACACACACTTAAAGCAGGATTCTAAACATTATACACATTAACCATAACAAAACATTATTTTGCAAGCATTATGAATAAGGCGCCACACTAAAATGCAGCCTGCGCCACCACGGGCGAGGGCCACCCATCACAGCCCTCAAGTATGAACATGCACGCCCGGGTGACGCCCCACCCCATGAACCCTCAAGGAAAATTAGAAAGAAAAAATAGCCTACAGGCGCTATAGGCTCAAGGGTAAAACAAATATATATAAATAATAAATTAGTTTGTCTGTTCCAAGACTCATTTTTTGGTAATATTCCAGAAAAACACCATACGCACTACGAAGGCCACGTGTTATGTGAGGTGCCTTTGCGCATACAAGACACTGCTGTATTGCTTCTCACTCGGAAATCACTCGTTACTGAGAAATTAATAATAATTACCGTTATTACCGAAAAAAACCTAAGAATTTGCGACAGAAACGGTTAGCAGATTCATTCAAAACACATCAAAACTCACCAGAAAATATATAGTTTCGTCTACCAAAGTGAATTCGGTGTCAAACTGGAAATTTACCATCTTTTTAATTTGTAAAGTATCTGTAACTATCGAAAATAATCAAATTATATAATGAATATTCCTTATTCCTCTACCTTGAAAACTTTTACTTGATTTTAGTTGATCTTGTAAAAGTAATAAGTTTGCCTCGCACGACACACTACCACCACCACCATCACCTCACCGCCGCTAAGCTCTTCTCTCCTGCTGTCTCCTCCAGTAGCTACCTCCAGCAACCATAGTACCACACACGTCCTGATTAATCACTTATGCAGGAGTATTTTGTGGTAAATAAGTAAGGAACGGCGGGTGTGTGAGGCAGGGGCGTATTTAGGATCTTGAAACATTGGGGGCTTAGCCCAGCCAAGGGATCTTCACATTTTTACAGGATAATTTTATTTATGAGTATAATTAATATAAGATGTGAGACACTGCTCTACCAAAGGGCTCCGGTAATTTGCTTAGGATAACTTTCGAATCATGAAATTTAAATAAAATTAAGACAATCTAAATTGGGGTTCAACTTCGTTATTATTTTTATTTGCATCAGTAGGAGTAAAACCCTAAGAAAAAGAGAGCTTTGGCGTGATGAAGTCATGTTGCAGTCATATAGATTGTATATTCCCAATGCTTTGTTCAATACTGAAATCTAACCAACCTCGGTCTTGCAATTACTTCTTTTTTTTTACATCACAAAGGACTGGCCAAGGACACACAAAAATGCACTTCGAAAAAAATGCACTTCTGTTAACTCTGTGTCTTGTTCATCTGATATTCTCTTCACCTCTCCAAAAAGTCTTTTGGTGTCTCCTCTGTCATGCACTCCTCATCTCCTCTGTTCTCTCCACCTCTCATGTCCTGCTCATAAAAAGGATGCCATCAGCATACGCTAAGTAACATCTAACCAAATATCTTGTTTTTTACTCAAATTTTATGTTGGCCCCAGACTCCCAGTCAGAGCTTATCTTATTTTTGAGAGAGAAAAAATATAATAAATAAAAAAAATAAAAAAGGTATTTGAGATCCGGGGCTATTCATAAAACATTCGGGGCTACAGCCCCCAATGCCCAGGCCTAACTACGCCCCTGGTGTGAGGTAAGGCGCTACTTATTTCGCGACGTTACCTATTTTATGCACCACCGCCATGCCCTCGCCTCCCGCCGGGCACGTCACAGGCTCACAGGCCACAGCCACCCATAATGCCCTCCGCACTCCCCTCCTCTCCCTTCCCTGGCACGTCACCCACCCCGCCACGCCCCTGGAGCCTCGCCGCACACCACCAGGCCGAGGAGCGTCGCGGGGAGGCACGATGAGGTGAATATCGGGCGACCTGCGCGGCCTTCACGTCACCACGCCTGCTTCACACACCACGCCTGCTTCACACCCCACGCCTGTTTCACACCCCACGCCTGTTTCACACCCCACGCCTGTTTCACACCCCACGCCTGTTTCACACCCCACGCCTGTTTCACACCCCACGCCTGTTTCACACCCCACGCCTGTTTCACACCCCACGCCTGTTTCACACCCCACGCCTGTTTCACACCCCACGCCTGTTTCACACCCCACGCCTGCTTCACACACCACGCCTGTTTCACACACCACGCCTGTTTCACACCCCACGCCTGTTTCACACCCCACGCCTGTTTCACACCCCACGCCTGTTTCACACCCCACGCCTGTTTCACACCCCACGCCTGTTTCACACCCCACGCCTGTTTCACACCCCACGCCTGTTTCACACCCCACGCCTGTTTCACACACCACGCCTGCTTCACACACCACGCCTGTTTCACACCCCACGCCTGTTTCACACCCCACGCCCACCACGCCTTAGGCTCACTCCCTCACTAGGCCTACCCTACATGGCTACAGCAGGAGTTATTATAGCCACTTGCTCGAGACTCACCTGTGCGCGTCCTGCCACCAGCACCGCCGCCACGCCGCTGACCTGATGGTTCCCTTAGGTAGCGCACGAGTCGTTTCTTTAGGTTATTAACGATTATAATTATGAAAAAAATACGAATTAACGTGATTTTATTCATTCCAAGTATATAATATTGACACTTTATGCTCGATAATTAATTGATGGAATGAAGTAAGCCTTTAAAGTTTGTTTCTCAGTAACGTCATGTATTAATTAACCCCTTCACGCCCAGGGGGGAGATGCTGAGAAGTGCCATAGAGGTAAGGCGAAAAGAGCGCCTTACCCGTCTTCAGGCGCTTTTGTAACGGCCCGGCTAAGGCACAGACTAAAGCCCATGTACAGTCGAAAGTTCAGGCGCTTTTGCACTGCCTTACACCTCCAAAGCCTATGGCGTGGGCGTGGTCCGAGAATCCTACTAGCCAATCACGTTGCCTATCTGAGCGCTGCTTAGGCAGCTTCGACCAATCACAAGGCTTGAACACGTCTCTGCTGAAGCAAGGAATGTTGTCCCTCCCTCCCTAACCAAGCACTTATGGCAAGGATACACCGCTCTCCCCCGCCAAAAGCTGTTTCATCACAAGTTTGACGTTCATCGCAGGTTTTGACCACTTATATATTTTTGCATTGGGACGTGCCATACACCATGATAATCGTTAAGGTGTGCCGATTCCGGGACAGTGAGTGAAAATTTAATGCAAGCAACATTCCAGGAATAAGGAGAAGATGAATAAAAAAAGGTGAAAAAAAAAGTTTATACACGATTTCATTTTGCTCTCATTATCTTATTATAGGTATAGTTTACTGCAAGTTTTATGCATTCATGATATGCACTAATGTCTCGTGAAGATGATGGTATGTTCAGCTGTCCTAAATATCATCTGGTAGTATGATAATACCGTGTAATAGTTCAACATTTTAGTGCGGGCGGAGCACCTGCCGCCCGCCGCTCGCCGCCCGCCCCTAACCAACACACAACACAACATTTCTTATCACCAGCATATAACACCCTATAATGCCGCATTAGTCTTGCACGATCAATTCATACATACCTTGCAACACTATTAATACGTAAACACCAATTGTTACGTTGTAGGAACTGAAACAAGGCTGTATTTGCTTTATAAACAGAAGATGAATGTCTGTCAAAGGCCCTCAGCAGCTCACTAAGTCAGGGTCTGACCATGCCTTAGTTTTCAGCGCCTTTAGCGGTGCCACTAAGGCAGCAATCTCGACTGAGCATAGCGGTGGGAGGGCGTTTCGCCTTACCACAGGCGCCCTAGTGGATAGGGCGCCCTAGCTCACTCTCAGCATCTGGCCCCTGATCTTTCCTTTGCTATAAAAATTTGTATTTTTATAAAAATAATAAAAATTTGACATTCCTCAGTTTAATTTTATTCGCATAGTATTGAAAAGGAGCCACTCTTTTTTTGTGATATCTAGTAAATAAAAAAGTTTTTTTTTTTTTTTTTTTAATCATTCCGTTACCGTAACACATTCACATAGAATCAGATTGAGCCACGCTTACCACACCATCGCACAACTCACTATTACAGAAATACTGAGCTGCTGATGTAAGTAGGTGTGTAGTAACTAATACAGATATAACATTGCAATAGATAGTAACTACTAGCTTATGTATAGGGTACGTAACATATAGCGTTAATACAAAAGACTAATATGTAAATCCAATTTTATCTGAAGGTGAATATTTTCCCTTGACGGATGTTTTAAATAAAAACGCGTAGTGACATTTGAAACCGTATATACTTGCAGCTACAAAGCATAAAACAACGCTGAAACAGGGTAGATTATACAGTCATGATATAAACTATACTGTGTATCATCTTCAGTGGCACATAAAAATCAGTAGTAATGCTATAATTCGTAATATTTGGCGGCTGGCGACATCACTGCAGGTGGCGACTTTACTGTTATCTACGGTAGCTACTTGATTTTTGGTTTACAATACGTAATATTCTGCCCTTGAATAAATTATATATATATATAATTAGTGATGAATTTAATTTGGGTTTTTTCCCAATCCCTATTCAATAATGCACCATGAAAAATAGTTATACGAAAATGTATGAATTTGAAGAAATTTCAACGGTAGAAATATAAAATATCCAAAAAATTCTAAAAATAAAACAAACTGAATAAAATTAATGTAAGAAAAGATGAGGTTATAAGAATAAGAGGTAAATGCATAAAATTAAAATAAAGATACATTAATAAAACAAAACTATAAATATATCTGCGTATATTTAAATTATCGTCACTGCCACTCGCGATCACCAGCTGCAGGACGGCGTACCACACCAGCCCGCGACTATGGTGAGCCCTTTGTGTGCCATTATGCGCCTTAAACATGTATTTTATTCGATTTTATGCATATTCATAGATGACTGTGAGTTCGCAAAGTAATAGAATAGTTGTAAGATAAGGCATAGTTATTAGATACAGCAGTGAGCGTGTGCACGTTTTTGTACAGCGTAAAATGTAATTCACCTACGGCCTGATCAGGCGCTGAATCATGTAGGTCAGACTCACGGCCTCTTGTAGCTTCCTTATGTTCTACCAATGGTGTATTGGCAATGTTCTTATGAACACTCAGCTGTTACTTTCCCGGAAAGAGCTTACTAAGAGCTCATGGAGACACCGATCTTTGGGTGAAGCTGGGACCTCACACACCACACACATCCCACTTCCTTGCTCAAGGGGAACTGTAACTGCTCACGTTTCCCCTGCAGTGGGGCTTAAGGGTGAGTGTGTAGCGCCGAGTGCCAGCCATTAGTCTCGCTAACCTAATATAACTAACCTATGAAAATATAATCTAAACCTAACCTTAACTTAACTACACCTAAACTAACTAAAACTTAACTAATTACGTAAACTAAACTTAAATTAAACCGGATAAATATGCAGTTTCGACCAATTCTCCCAATCACCATTTCCTTCCCCCCCTCCTAGCCAACAAGCTTGGGGGATTGTGGGAAATAGGGTTTTTTGGGTGGCGGAGGTAAATTTAACTGGTTCGAGATCCCTTGAACCTAACCTTACCCAACCTAAACAAAACCTAACCTAAACTTGACCCAACCTGACATTATAACCTCGTAACCCCCCCCCCCCCCCCCGGGACACTCTAAGCAAATGGCCAATGGAAATTTACGTGCTTTATAGGGATAAAACACGAGAAAGCCGAGTTCGTGGACGACACAGCAGCCATTGGAAAACTGAGGGTTTTCCAAGAGCCAACTTTTGCGAAGCCCAAAACTGTCTTCCACGTCACGAAACGTGCTATGCTCGAAAAATGACTTTTTTTTTTTTTTTTTTAGCTATTCTTCCTACCCCTTACTGTTTGTACCTCTGTTATTCTACCCTCTTTCTCCCTCATCACTTTTTGTACTGCCCAACCTTTATATACAGTACTCCTATTTTCCTTCCTGACCTTATACCTACTCATTCACCTTCATGCTATTCATGTCATGCTGCCATGCCATCCTGCCTGTCCATTTCATATATATATATATGTATATATATATATATATATATATATATATATATATATATATATATATGTACTTATACACATACACACGTTGAATGCTGGTGAAATAAAAATTAAAATCTTGGGATAATTTTCCCTCAGATGTCCCTCCAGAAGCAGTCCCGAGAAGGTATATCAGCAGGAGAGGAGGCCATGTTATCCAGAACCTCCTCACATCTGGGCAACCAATCCAGAGTGCAAGGTAAAGGCCTAGTTTGCATGTGTATATAGGTAATGCTCGTATTTATATTTTGATGTAAGATAGAATATATGTATTATGTAGCAACCCCCACTGCCCACTACCGTGTGGTTCACACTACAATGTGGTCCAGTTAAGTTAAGGAAGGTGGATATAGTGGGACTCTCTGAGACGAGGAGGCCTGGCAGTGGCGAGGCTAGCAGTGGGGGTTACACCTACTACTGGTCCGGCATGAGGAATCGTCGCCGTGTCCAGAGAGTAGCCATAGGCATAGCCAGCAAACTGCAGCTGTCTGTTGTTGAGGTTACTCCGGTTGATGAGCGCATAATGCCAGTGAGGATGAAACATACGTACTTTGGGTTTCATGTCTGTCTTTAAAGTATACATTCCTACTGATATGTGTGAAACTGAAGAGAGGAGATGTTCTACGCCAAACTCGGCTCTGTATTAGACCAGTAAAGGTAATGAGCTCCGAACCCTGGAGAAGCTCTGCTCCAAGTCTCCATCTCGGGCGAGTGCTATCCGAGCAGCAGATGGGTGCCTTGTGTTGGACATGGATGGGCAGATGGTTCATTGGGATGACTCCTTGGGTATGAGTACTGTGCAATAATCTTTCTGGCATCTCAGGTGTTGATCGTGTTGTGTCATCTTTTCTGCTATAAAAAAAAAAATGTCTTTCCATTTTATCAAGTCACTTGTGGAAATTTTTCACCAACCACCCACCCTCTCAATTATTAGAGTGGTAGTTTTGTTCCCGCCCCTCTTGTGAATAAGGTATTGTTCGCTCACCATAGGGGGAGAGTAGGAATGTATATATATTTTATCATAATGGTAATGGGTAGAAATTAATGCGACTAAAGTGACTTGATACATTGGAAAGATTATAGATGGGATCCTGCTGCAGCCCACGCCATGATACCCACTCTTGGTTCTTATACAGTGACGCTTGGAATGCAAATGTGTGTGTTGCTTATTTGCCTATTTTTTCCAGAGTCAGGATTAATCGGAAAAGAAGATATGATGGATCTCCGAAAGCAGCTGCAGACCGAAGCTGAAAACATTGCCCGTTGGAAGGCCTCTACTGAGGTAAAGATATCCATTCCTCACCCTTTGCATAGTACAGATGTATTCTATAGTCTCTTTGTTATGAGTTGCTGGGTCATTTGTCCTCTATCTCATATTTAGGATAAGGTAGAAACATGAAACTAGACATTCAGAAGCAATCAATCATGTCTTACACAGGAACTATCACGTGTAGGTCTCACGGCTGCTTGTAGCTTCCTTATTGTCTTATGTTCTTATGCAGGTAAAGATGAAAAACATGGAACGAGACATTAAGGAGAAGCAGAGTGTCATTGAGGACCAGCGCAAGAACCTGATGGAGCTGCAGCTGAACTCTGAGCACCTCTCACAGTCCCTCTTCCAGGAACAACAGGAGCGGGAGTTAGTCAGAGCCAAGTAAGAGATACACTTAGCAAAGCCATAACATCTATGTCAAACACCAATATTTTGAATTCTGATTTTATCAAGACTATTGATCATTCTGAATCACTTGTATACATTTATTGACCTTGATAAGTGCAAGTGCAGAACCACATAAATAAAAAGCAACATGGCTCAAAATGACACCATCACAACTTTAAAAAGAAAAATTAAACTTTTGGGTTTTATATGGGAAACTTCAGATTTATTGAACTTTCAACTTTGTCAACTCAAAAGCCTGTTGATAAATTTGAATAGAAAAATAGCATTTATTAATCAATTTACATGACTTACACAGTGATATCAGTTTGATCCATGACATTCAGTTCAACACAAACTGTCAGGCAAGTGTACTAAGTTATAGTTCTGAAGAAAAAAAATTAGACACCAACCATCTCTATGATAGAAAAAAAAATCTGAGCCAAGTCAAGGATTTGTGAGACATCCAAGAAGCATTTTTGACTGCCATGGTCTTCTTGTAATAGGATGTATGGTCATGAAACTGTTTTTTATATGAAGCATAATTTTGTTGAAGAGTTTTAATTATGTTGTATCAGCATCTGTCCTTTTTATCTTTGCATATGCTATTAAAATGTCATGCTTATTTTCAGAGTAAGCCACACACGCCAGATGTTGTTGTCCTTGCAAGAACAGCATGAACAGTTGTCTGAGACTGTCTCTAGCTTTCAAAACATTAAAGATGAAATAAAGAAGGAACAGGATTGTTTGGTAGAGAAACTGATGGGATTAAGGCAGAGTTTTGAGATGCAGGAGTCCATCATAGAGGACATGGCATCTAAAGGTACTAGCTAGTTATGTACATGTAGGATTTGTTAATCTCTTTGAAGCTGTAGTTTCTTTTGAAGTAGTATAGAGTGACCTTTTCTTACCGTAGATAACACTATAGTCGCCAGTCACTTGCCACTGCACTAATGTCGCCAGGCACAATATATTACGAATTTTAACATCCCTACTGATTTGTATGTGCCACTGAAGATGATACATAGTAGTTTATATTATGTACATCACACTACATGTCTTCAGTGGCACAGAAAAGTCTGTAGGGATGCTAAAATTCGTAATATATTGTGCCTGGCGATATTAGTGCAGTGGCAAGTGACTGGCGAATATAGTGTTATCTACGGTAGCTTAGATATAGACAAAAAATACTTGTCCATTATATTATTTCTTATCTGGACGCAGGTTGTCTTTTGTTGATGTTCTCACCCCTCTCATAGCCATACACTAATTTGGTATGATGTCAAAAGTAGCCTTTCTGTATTTATTAGATTAGCTCAGTATTTCCTGTCGTCATGATTTTCAGCTCTGCAAATGATGAATATCGTCAATGTTAAGATGGGATAAATGAAGCCTTGATGTTTTCAATATTTGTAAATAATGTTTGGGGTGCCCAGTAGCAGCATTGATCACAGCATTTTATGGACATTCCTGGGGGGAGGCCCGTGACTAGCGATATTAAGAGATGGAATATACATTGCTAGCTTGGAAACTGCTGATTTTGGGGCAAACTTTTTTATAGGGAATTATATTATAAGTTTAACCTTTCTGAAGATTACTTTATTTTCTAATCTATTTCATTCACTTTGAACCGCCAAAGTATACTTTTATGTATGCTTTACATACATACATACATATTTTTATATATTTACTCATATATTTCCCTTTTCTTTTGAAGTTTTTAATATTTTTTTATTATTACCATGCTAATAACTTGTGTCTACCTATCCTGTGTTTATATTCTCTCCTATGTATCATATTAAAACAAACTGATTACTATAACAACTCTACCTTTCCCACCAGGTGAAGAGAACATTCACAGTCTCACAACCGCACAGGAATCATGGCAGAAGAGTATGATGGAAAAAGATCAAGAAATAGAAAAATTAAACACCCACATGGAAAGCTTAAAATCAAGTGTGGAAAATTTATCAGAAAGCTTGGAAAGCACTACAGTCAACCTTTCAAGTTTGGAAAATGAGAAGAGACAATTGTGCTCTGAGCTAGATGAGGTAGGATAACAGAACTATTATCTCTCTTATTTACATGGTAGAGTTTTTAAACATGAGATTTTAATTATCATGGTTAGTATTCAAGTGATGTTGGCCTACGAAGACATGCATATTTATACATACATAGTAGATATAAATCTTCTTCCTAACTACGTATCAAGTAAAATTTACGCTATTTCTTCATGTAAGTTACAGAGTCGATGCTGATTATATTTTTATCAACACTAAAGACTCTTTATGTCAACTGTTAACTTTCGTGAGCATTTCAGGTGGGCTGTACACGTCAACTGTAGCTTAACCCCTAGAGACCCAGATCTTTCCTTTGCCATGAAAAATTGTATGTTGTCGAGCCATAAAATTAAGAAAAGTCACTTAATATACAAAATTAGTTAGTGGACAAAGATACTAAACAGGTCATAGCTATAAAATATTGCTTATAGTCACTAAAAATCGTCTAATGGTACCCAAATTACAATGGAAATTTCGTTCTGGGTCTCAAGGGATTAATGAGGTATTGTGCCACTAACATTTGTAGGAAAAATGTGCTTATCTTTAGGTGAAGGCTGCTCTAGTCCAGGCTGAAGAGGAGCTGAAGTGCCAAAAGGAAAGTTTGACGGAGCAGTCTGTCCGAGCAGATGAAGAGCTGAAGCTGGAACGTGAACAGTAAGTTATTTTTCACATGTTCAGTTTCTCTCCAAAGCTTCAGAATGTATGTGTGTATTTACCTAGCACTATTTACTTATTGTAGCATATAGGGCGTGAGCCATACTTATATGGTCCTGTCTCCTTATCTGTATTTATCCAGTTTTCTATGAATTGATGCAGATTCATTGCTGTTATCGCCTCTCTTGTTTTCTAGTCCATTCTAAATGTTCTTACTTATAGGGAAAGCTCCATTTCTTTGTGACATTCAAATACCTTCCTTTTCTCAACTTTCCCTTGTGATCCTTCAAATATTCAGCCTTTCTTTCTTCCTCCATAGTAGATTTTTTCTATTGAGTCTTGCAAGTCATCATCAAGTTATGTGTTGTAGCCAAGTCTCCTCTTTCTATTGATTTTCCAAGTGTTGGCAATTTTATATCCTTTTGCTTTCTTGAGAAGGTAAGAGTAATTTGTATGTCTAAAATATGTTGCAGAGGTTCTTGTAAATGTAAGATTTTTCTTTAAAGTGATTTATGTTGTTTTACAGGCTGATGGAGAGGACAAAGGAATTTGAGGAAGCTGCAGAAAAGATTCAATATTTAAAGAAGGCCAATGACACGTTAGAAGGGGCCAAGAGTGAGCTGACAGAGAGGGTGACTGCCCTAGCTGCCCGTAAACAGGAGCTGGAAGAGGCAAGACCAGATGTATAATCTTTAAGGCACTTGTATGCTGGTAATATATCACTTTTTGGGAGGCGGTAGCAGAGTGGTTAGCGTCTCCGAGTGGCATGCTCAGTAACCCAAATTTGATCCCCTATGAGGGCCAAAATCCACTTTAAATCTTTCTGCACCGTCGAGTGGTCTAAGAACACCCACATGCTGCCCATTAACTCTAACTTTGATTGCAAGTGCATCGGAGAACACAAGGGGGGGGCATGAGCCTCTAATCACAGGCGTCACTATAAAATAAAAATCCTGCCTGCACCACCACGGGCGAGGGCCAACCATCACAGCCCTCAAGTGAACCACCAGGGCCTGCCATCCCACCCCTGGAGGTCACTGCCTACAGGTGCTATAGGCATAGATGTAAAAAAGCCTAGTGATGTATTAGTTTCAATTGCCTTTTAGATTATTAACATACAATACTTTGTTCAGCAACTATGCAGGCAATGACAGTAGATAGAACATTGTTGCTTTAGTAAAGTTAAGACTGTTATTTCATGAAGTATTAATGAGTTCACCACTGTTGGTTATAATTGTTTTAAATGGTGTCTGATCAATAAACAAGAACTTCAATTTTTTTTTGCAGGAGGTCAGCTTTAGTGGAACTTTAATTCAAAACCCTTCAGTCAACTCAGAACGAATCTCTGATGGAAGTTAATGAATTGAAAGCGAGATTCAGTGATGTGTGTTCTCAGTTATCCATTGTGGAAGGCCAGAAAAACAGCCTTGAGGTGAGGAATTTTCTTTGTTTGATTGTTTTCAGTTTTTCTTCAGATTACAGCATTATAATATTGTACAGGAAAGGGAATCTGTCCAAAGCCCAGAAATTTATGAGATTAGTTTAAGTGTTCTGATTTTTGTTTCCATATCCTAAGGATTATTTGTCAATGATGTGCATTGTTCAACCTCTTTGGTGGAGAGTTAAGGCATTGTTCAACCTCTTTGGTGGAGAGTTAAGGCATCGTTCACACTCTGGCGAGGGTGGACGGTTGGCAGATCTCCCAAAACTCTTTTTTCTTCATTTATTGGATTGATATAAATTCCAGAATTCAGTGACACTTAACATATCAGTTCCAGGTGCAAGCTATCTCAGTATCATTGAACAATTGTATTCTTAATTCCAGCAAGAAAGAAATGTCCTCTCAGATAAACTTCAGAGTAATAAGAAAAAACTACAAAAAAAGAAGAAACTAGTGGAGCAGTTCGAGGAACAGGTGAGCAAAATATGTAGCCTATATATTTTTGTGTGCTATCTGTCATTTAGTAGAAGATTGAAGCTTCAGTACCTAATACTTCAATGAGTTTTGTCTTTCTTATATCTACTTGTAATTCACATTTAAAAGTGACAACAAAAGGCTAAAATTGCCTAGATTTCATATGCAGTCTATAGGTATATGTGAGGCCCTGAGAGTATTATAGCTCTCATAGTAATTTTTTTCTCTTTTTATACTTTTTATTCAAAGCTTGACAATACTCTGTAGCCCACTATTTCCAAAGGCATCGCAATTTTTTTTCCAATTCCGCTATCGCAATTCCGCAATTCCGACTTGCACCAGTCCGCAATCGCAATTCCGCAATTTTTTTCAGATAGACCTTTTTGCAATCGCAATTCCGCAAACTAATTTTGACACCTACAATTAAAACAAAAAATGTCTAGACTCTTAAACATCTCTACTCTTAAACACCAACAATTAAAAAAAAAAATGTCTAGACTCTTTATTAGTGTTTAATACTTCTGTATTCCTATTCTGTTTCTGTCTATACTTGTTACTTGTCCTTCACAATTAATTCTTTGTCTCTTTTAGTGTTTTTCTTTACTTTTACACTTCACAGTCTACTGGCTAGTAATCACTAATCTAAGTAATCTACTAATCCCTCCTCCTCCTCCTCCTCCTCCTCCTCCTCCTCCTCCTCCTCCTCCTCCTCCTCCCACTTCTTCTGGTTCAGCATGTGGAGGTTGCCCTTCAAGAACACAAGCTTCTCAAAGCTGTTGGCTGTCAGCACTGACCTCTTCGGCCTCAGGATGTCAGACCCTATGGGCCTATGCTGAACAGCCTCTCCACAGCTGCGGAGGAGGGCACAGGGGTGTTGTATTTGATGAACAGGTCCACCCAAGCAGACTTGGCAGTGTCGTCTCCACCATATTTGGCGGGAACTTATGTTCACGCGGGCACTTTGAAGGTGGTGACCGTCACAATTATTGCGATTGCGTTTTAAAATTTTGGCGGTCCGCAACCCGCAATTCCGCAATTTTTTCAGGCATTTGCAATTCCGCAACCGAATTACCCATTCCGCAAGTTGCGAATTGCGGAATTGCAGACTAAAATTGCGGAATGCCCACCTCTGACTATTTCACATCCTACAGTAATGTTGTGGTACTGATGAATTGTGGGAGGCAAGATTTTACTGTTTGTGCATAATATTATATAACGGTAGTAGATCATGATTTCAAAGTTTCCAGTTGTATTTTTACCACCAATCTTTTTTTTTTTATTATTATTTTTTTTTTCGTTGTAGCCTAGTTGAAGAATGTAGTGTTAAGAGTTAGTCAGTTTGGTTGGACTTGTGATATCCATATTCCATCATTATCCACCACCATTTTTTTTTTTTTTTTTTTTTTTTTTTTTTTTTTTTATCTAGTACTTAAGTTAACTCTTTGTCTTGTTGGTGTTGCCTTTTTGCCTGTATGCCTCCGGGTGATATTAAAATTATTATTATTATAGAGGTATATAGCTATTATCAATTATTTGCTTTAGTACTTAAGTACATTCCCTCGTCTATATATTATGTTGTTGTTTTTTCTTGTATGCCTTCGGGTGAGAATTAAATTATTATTATTATTATTATTATTATTATTATTATTATTATTATTATTATTATAACAGGTTAGCAGCGCTGCGGAGGGATCTAGACGTTCTGAAAGAGGTGCAGGATACCCTAGAAGCAGAAAACAGGAATAAGGATGAAATCAATCACAATTTGGAGGTCTCCTTAAATGAACTAAACAAAAAAAGTATCGTAAGTACTGCATTCTTTTTTATTATTTTTATTATTAGTATTAGTACAGAATGCATTATTGAGAAAACAATGTAAAGTATGACTTGATCTATTAACCCCCTTCACGCCCAGATCTTTCCTTTGCTATAAGAAATTGTATGTTGTCGAGCCATAAAATTTAGAAAAGCCACTTAACCCTTTCACGCACGGTGACGCGATCGCGTCAAAACGGGCCCGTCTGCAATCTGAGCTTTTGACGCGAATTGCGTCAAAATACAGTTATAGATTCGCCAAAAATAAAGTATTTATCAGAATTGCGTCAACATTTTCTGCGACAAAGATCCAACCTAGACCTATAAAATAAACTAATTGTCAACTCTCGTGTGAGTGGGTGTGAAATGATAAGGGTTTGTGTGTCAGTTTCCACTCAGCAGGCAGCCTGTTGGCGCGGATTGTCGTCCCTTTAAAACGTGTCCCGAGCTGGCCATAATGGCCATATGAAAATTATAATGGTAGCGTTGGAATCCTCATAAAAATCTGCTTTTATTGGCCTATAAACCATAAAAAGTTGATTCAGGAAGTTTTGAGCTACGAAGTGGTGAACGTAAGTATTTCTTATTTCTCTTTACTCCAATATTTTTTCTGAGTCGGTAAATTCCGCTATTTATTTGCATTTCTTGTTATTTTTTTCTTTCATAAGGCAGAATAATCTCTTGCAAAATCAATGATATATAATAATGCCAGGGAAAAAAAATACACGTTGGTGAAATTGATAACATAAAAAAATAATTCGCCGCACAGTCTGGCCATTTCGCGGGGCCCCTTAGGGAGCATAAGACGGATGTTGCAGTGGACAGAAAAACTTATTAAACTTTTTGTGCGTGAAAGTGTTAATATACCAAATTAGTTAGTGGACAAGGATACTAAACAGGTCATATCTATAAAACATTGCTTATATTCATTAAAAATAGGTTAATGGTACCCAAATTACAATGGAAATTACGTTCTGGGTCTCAAGGGGTTAACAGACAGACTACATTTTTTTAATCCGTTTTTTTTATGACATTACTTTTTGTTGGAAATTGTAAACTTTTATTGAAAATCTGTATTCTGAAATAACCAATAGACTGTAATGCAATCACATATTATGATTCACCAACTGAGGTTTTTTCCCCAAATGTGTAATGAATTTGTGATGTGTAATTTAGAATGCATGTAATAATAATGTGTAATGTGCAATTTGTTTTTATATAGCAATCACTATAGTCTATTTTTTTTAACAAGGCAAAAATTTCATGTTATCTTAAGGTCTCATGCTTAAAATGATGCCTATGTTTACCTGATACTATGGTTAACTATGATAAAATACAACTGAAATCAAGAAGAAGCGTAGTATTCCCTTCTCCTGGCATTAAATATTAGTCAGTAAGCAGCAAGGGGGCAGGATTTTTGGCCTCATTAAAAAAAATAGACTATAACTTTGAGGTTTTTTCCCACAGATGTGTAATGAAAACTTAAAAGAGATGGCACAAAAAATCTCCATCATTGAGAATCATGAAGCTGAACTTACAGAAGAAATTCATAAAAGAGAGGAGGGCCTTGAGAAAGCCAGGTGTGTTGCATGCTGTACAGTAGTCATGTATTTACTTGGTCGTGTTAACCCCTTGAGGCCCAGAACGTAATTTCCATTGTAATTTAGCTTCCATCAGACGATTTTAATGAATATAAGCAGTGTTTTATGGATATGACCTGTTTAGTATCCTTGTCTACTAGTTAATTTGGTATATTAAGTTTTTTATTTTTTTATTTCATGGCTCAACAACATACGATTTTATATAACAAAGGAGAGATCTGGGCGTGAAGGGGTTAATTGTTTTCTTGTTTGCGTATCAGTAGATGTGTGTGGATAAAATTACTCCCTTTGCAGTTTTGATTTGAAGACAAAAACTCAGGAAAATGAAAACCTCACAGCAGCAGCAAAGGATCTGAAAGAAAATATGAAGGAAATTGAGAAAGAAGTAAGTTTTTCATAATTTTTACAATGTTTGCAAAGTATTGTTACCTTACTGCAACTGTCTAGTTATAATATCTCCAGAATGAATATATATACTTGGTCCTTTGTTAACCCTTCAAGTGCGGCGATTGCTGATTCAATTGGGCGCCTCTAGTCCGGTGACACATGAACTACCTCGTGTAGGTCTCACGGCCTCTTGTAGCTTCCTTATGTTCTTATGACACTGTGATCGCTAATAAAATCATAGTTTTTCGTGGCACATACATAGTTTGAAATGTCATGCTGTATTCCTCCATATAATTAGATAGTTGGCTGTTTCCCATTCCATTATTATTACTCTTTGAGGTGTCATAAGAAAAGGTTGAATTATTTTGAGTACTCCACTGAAGGAAATAATGCATCATGTCCCATATGTTAGTAGCTAAAATGCTGATCTCGTACGCTATTCCTCCACAGCATGAAGTAAAGATCAAGAATGTTTCATCAGAGACAAAATCAAAAAGGATTTTAGAGCAAAAAATAAATGGCCTTGAAGAAAAGCTTAAGAAGGCCACGAAAAAGGAAGAAAATTTAGAAAATGACATTAAAAAAGCCAAAAATACAATAGTTGAAAAGGAGAAAGAATCCGAGGGCCTTCAAGTGTCTTTGCATCAGGCCATGTGTGAGAGGCAAGAATCTCAATACAGATATGAAGCCAAAAAAGAATCCTTGGAGACTTTTCAAAGTATTACAAATACCAGCTTAGAAACTCTCAAACTTGAACTTGATGACACTAAAGAATTACTAGCCAAGAGAACTAGTGAACAGGAGCTGCAAGTGACTCAGCTCCAGGAAGAGTTAGATCAAACAAAAGAGGACTTAAACTCCTCGAAGGCTGCTCATGAAATGCAACTTCAAGAAACTAAAAAGTCCTTCAACCACCAACAAAACATCTCCTTAGAGCAGAGGCAGGTAAGGAACTAAGAATTAACTAAGAACATTATAGTTTTGCTGGGGTAATACTTATATTAATGTATAATTTTAGCTTATTTTTGCATTTTACTTTATTGCTATTTAATTATCCTTGTTGGTAATGTCTTTATATTTTTGCATGCAGGACACCATCTATTACATCAATACTATTATATTATATGAACTTCTAGGAGGAGTTGGCTGCATTGGAAGCCAAGATAGAGACTATGACCAGTGAGTTGGAGCAAGCTAAGCAGGAGGCCACCACTGCCACCAAGGACAAACTACAGATCAAACTGCAATCAGACAACAAAGTAAAGGTAGGGAGTCTACCTATATGCATAGACACCATCCATACATGTCTCCCTTACACACACACACACACACACACACACACACACACCCACCTACCCACAAAATATACTTTTGGCATTCACACTTTACTTTTTTGTCATTTTCAATTTTTCATCATAAGAAAATTAAATTCAATTGACGATTATTTCTGGCAAATTCCAAAATTTGTTGAGTAATTTCTGGCAAGAAATACAACAATTGGCAGGACCTGGCAACTCTGTTTGGCAGTGACATAGCACGTCGTTACGCAGTACAGACCAAAAACATTCAAATAATAGTCATATTTATAAAAAATATTTTTATATGCCTGTTCTTGGTCTTGGTCTGTTTCGGAGGGTCTGGTCTTGGTCTTGGTCTCGGTCTTGGTCTAATCTCGGAGGCTGGTCTTGGTCTCGGAAGGTCTGTCTTGGTCTTGGTCCTTGTCTCGAAGGGTCTGCGTCTTGGTCCTTGGTCCCCGGAGGGCCCTGGTCTTGACTACAACACTGACACACACACACACACACACACACACACACACACACACACACACACACACACACACACACACACACAGGAACAACCTGGATGTAAAAGTGATTAATGCAAGAATTATTCAGGACTTCAAAGGCAAGCTGGATAATAGTAGATTTGGAGACGGGACAGTACAAGCATAGCTCTTTTCCTGTATGTTACAACTAGGTAAATACACACACACACACACACACACACACTCCGTAGTGTAAGGGTTAGCACGCTCGGCTCACAACCGAGAAGTCCCGGGTTCGATCCCCGGGCAGAGCGAAGACAGACGGGCGGTCTTCTTAAAAACCCGAGCCCCTCTCCACCCAGCAGTGAATGGGTACCGGGTGTTACCGGGGGTTTGTGACCCGCCTCTTGGGGTGATGGCTTCGGCCAACACTAAGAACTAAGGATGAATGATAAAAATGTTGATATGGAGACGGGGCCATACGAGCGTCGCTCTGGCCCTGTAAAATACAACTAGATGAAGATGAATACACACACACACAGCTTACTTACAAATGTCATTTGTGTGTCAGACATGACACTATACATGCAAGTTCACGTAATCATAAAAGGAAATAACATTCTTATTGCTATATAATGTTCTAGGAAATGGGTGATCTTTTGGATAAATATAAAACTGACAAGGAGACCAAACTGAAGATTGCTGAGGAGGAACTTAAGAAGAGTCAGTCACAGATCACGCAGGCTGCACAGGAGCGGGTGAGTCACTCATCAATGTTACTTAGAGTCACCCTTATGTCCTAGCAGTCCGAGGATTCTTCATGTTTTTATTTGTCTTAATTTACCTATTTTTACCTTCTATAAATCTACAATGAAAATTGAACCAGAAAGTATTTATAAAAAAATGTGACAAGAATAATGAATTTAGGTGTGCCATATAAGTATCCTTCAAGATTCTGTCAGACACCAAACAATGTTAATTTTTTTTCCCTCATTTTTTTTTTTTTTTTTATTGTTTAAGTCTATGATGCCTATAGGATTTTCCCTTGAAGGCTTTGATGGTTGGCCCTTACCCATAGCCCAGGCAGAATCTTTATAATGATGTCTGTGATAATTAGGGACCCTTGCCATCCCCTGGTGTCCCTTGATGCTCTCGTTATGGAGAGGTTATACACCAGTGTCGTGATTCAAGCCAAATTAATCTCAAACATAATCTTAGGATGCACTGCTGGCTAAACTCAAGGCCCAGACACAGATTTGTGAAGCAAATGAAGCAGCCAAGGCTGCTGTAACACAGGTATTGTATTTGTTGACAATCTTACTTTTTATGTAATGTAGAAAAGTTATTAGTGCATTGTAGTGATTAGATTATTGTCGTGATGTTTTCAAGGCAATATAACTGTTCATGATGAATCTTCATGATATAAAATAATCCTTAAAGCACCCTAACTTCAGTAGATTTGTTGTTGAGTTGAATAATGCTCTTTTTACTATCCAACATAAAATATTTAGATTCATCTTCAAAAGTTTAAGATGGTAAATCCAGTATGAACAACCAGTTTCATCTTATTGAACATAATGTTTCATGAAGCACTGTAGTCTAGTCTAGTATATACTGATGCCTGCTTCTTAGAACTCCCTTCAGGGGATGACCTACCTGAAGAAGAAGAATGATAGTAATATAAAGGAAGAGCAGGACAAGTTCTAGGTGGTCAACATCACCTCCAAGGACCTTGCCTCTTGTCACCACAGTCATTGTATTCACCTATCAATTCTCAACCACTTGTTCATTTCAGGCTCATTTTGACAAACATGGCTCCATTCCAATGCATTCAGCATACAAGATTATTTTAGCTGAGAGCTTTTGTGCAAGTGTTTCACCTTGCATATTTTGTGATTTTGTAGGGATGTATTTGGGATACTTTTTCTTATAGGTCCAGAAGATTAAGGAGAGATCTTATGTTGCTTCCATGAGCCCCACCCTCAAGACACCCAGCCCTAACACCTACTTAGAGGCTGTTAATAATAGATTTGTGGAGCCCAGTATTCCCCCGGCACCCAGAATAACCGGTGTCATCAGAAAACCTGAAGCGGACAAAGTGCAGGTGAGACCCTCTACTTCAACAACACTCCTAACGTGCAATTAACTGTAACAAGGTATAACACACTACCTTGCTATCTGATTACATGCCTGTCACTGATAAGGGGCTAATTAGAGGCTGATTAGAGGCAGGTCAAGGTGCTAATGTGAGGTCATTAGCAGAGAGAGAGAGAGAGAGAAAAAAAAAATTACGAGAGGAAAGGAAAGGGAGGAGGGAGAGAGTGAAGGAAAGGGAAGGAGAAAAAAAGAGAGAGAGAGAGACCGATATATTGTGTACCAATTTCTATGTTCAAACATACATTTACTGATCCATTTTACTTTTTAACATTATATATACTTAAATACCACTTGATTATTTAGTAAAAATGAAGAATGGGAACAAGAAGAAGAGAAGAGTAAATATATGCTTATTATATATTATTATACAGAGCTGAAGAGGCAGAGAGAACATATAAAAGGCCCAATCTTATAGTTAAAGAGTTTGGGAAGAAGAAGAGTAAATATATGTTTATAATATATTTATTATAATATATTATTATGCAGAGCTGAAGCAGAGAGGACATACAAAAGGCCCAATCTTATAGTAAGATGTGTAGAGGGATACTCTGGGTCTAGTAACAATAAAAAGTGTGCAAGTGATGAAAGCAGTTTGCAAAGAAACAGTAGTAGCTGGTAGGGTTAGGGAAGCAGTGAAGGTGAGCTCCATGACAAGGCTAGGTGACGCCACAAGGACATAAGGCACCTATACAAACAAACTAGGGACTGGTTTAAAACTTGGGACCATACCGTTACACCACACCCACCCACCCACCCACCCACCCACCACGCACGCACGCACGCACGCACGCACGCACGCACGCACGCACGCACGCACACACACACACACACCATACAAGCAAATTCAAAGTATTGTGCATGTTCCAAAATGCAGCATGAGTTAGACATGTATTACTACCCTGCATTATTTCATCCACAGGGGAAGCAGGTGTCCAGTATCCATGCATTATTACATCCACAGGGGAAGCAGGTGTCCAGTATCCATGCATTATTACATCCACAGGGGAAGCAGGTGTCCAGTATCCATGCATTATTCATCCACAGGGGAAGCAGGATCCAGGCATTATTACATCCACAGGGGAAGCAGGTCCTCATGCATTATTACATCCACAGGGGAAGCAGGTGTCAGTATCCATGCATTATTACATCCACAGGGGAAGCAGGTGTCCAGTATCCATGCATTATACATCCACAGGGGAAGCAGGTGTCCAGTATCCATGCATTATTACATCCACAGGGGAAGCAGGTGTCCAGTATCCATGCATTATTACATCCACAGGGGAAGCAGGTGTCCAGTATCCATGCATTATTACATCCACAGGGGAAGCAGGTGTCCAGTATCCATGCATTATTACATCCACAGGGGAAGCAGGTGTCCAGTATCCATGCATTATTACATCCACAGGGGAAGCAAGGTGTCCAGTATCCATGCATTATTACATCCACAGGGGAAGCAGGTGTCCAGTATCCATGCATTATTACATCCACAGGGGAAGCAGGTGTCCAGTATCCATGCATTATTACATCCACAGGGGAAGCAGGTGTCCAGTATCCTGAAGACAGGCCGACGTACCCTGTTGCCTCCTGAGTTCCAGAAACGCGTGGTGTTTAAGGCACTTACTCCTATGCGCGACTATGCTTCCGGCGACTCCAGCTCTGACGCCTGTGCATTTGAGGTAGGCCTCAACGGATGGGATATTTACAGGAACTACCTCGTGTAGGTCTCGCGGCCTCTTGTAGCTTCCTTATTTTCTTATGTTCTTATATTGTAGTCTCTCTAAGTGACATTCATTTTCATTATGATATAAGGCTTGGTTATGAAAAACTTTAAATGCAACTTGTTATATTCATTAGGTTGCTGACAGCGATGACCCATTTGAGGAGATCAAGCGATCCCGGAGGAACCCAGGCATCAGATATGAGAAAGTACCGAGGGCAAATGTTGCTCCTTTCATCCCTGAGACCAACATCTCGGCGAAAACTTCCTTCCAACCAACTTGCACCCCTCCAACACCTCTCGTGGAACATCCTTCAAATGTTGAGACAAACATTGAACCAGCAGCTGCACCACGAAGAAAGAGGGTACGTTGCTATTATTCATTGAAATAGTCACCTTCATTATAGCGGACACATATTAGGTGAGATTATTATTAGTAGTATTAATATTATAGAGGTACTATATAGCTATTATCAATTATTTGCTTCAGTACTTAAGTTCATTCCCTCGTCTGTATATTATGTTGTTTTTCTTGTATGCCTTCGGGTGAGAATAAAATTATTATTATTATTATATTATATTAGGTGAGAGACAGTCAGAAATATAATAATTCATTCATATGAATTTCTTATACGTAGTAAAAGCACGAGCTCAGTGCAATTGAAATCACAAACATGCTTCTATTATTATTTCCCATAGCTCACCCTATACACTACATAGGCCATTTTGATTAACACTACTATTATACACTGCAGTGATTGAAAAACTCAAATATAATTGTGAAAACTAAGCAAAACAACAAATAATATATTGTGGAGTTGAAGTCAAAGAACGTCTAAGTAATATTCCTGACACTCATTTAATATATGATGGTCATTTGCAGTGGTTTGGAATGAATGGCTAAATAAACTATTCCATTATATAACCCTTGAGACCCAGAACGTAATTTCACTGTAATTTGGCGCCATTAGACAATTTTTAGTGAATATAAGCAATATTTTATAGATATGACCTATTTAGTATCCTTGTCCACTAGTTAATTTGGCATATTTAGTCACTTTTCGTAATTTTATGGCTAACAACAGACAATTTTATATAGCAAAGGAAAGATCTGGGCGTGAAGGGGTTAATGCCGATCCCCTCAGTGGCACTGCCCGGGTGAAGCAGTCTTTGTACTCCTACCTCTTGCTCCTGCCTTTTGCTGATACCATTTCATGATTCTCTGATCCATCCCTCTTCAGTAAAACTTGATCTCCTCCTCCGTTCTCCTATTGTTATATTCCTCTTGTAACAGTTCCCTGATTATAGCCCCTTCTTCCTAATTTGCATCTCTTCTTATCCACACAGCTTTAAAGCTATCTTTGTGTGCCAGCTTATATGTCTTATTAACCCCTTCACGCCCAGATCTTTCCTTTACTATAAAAAAATTGTGTTGTCGAGCCATAAAATTACAAAAAGTAACTTAAATACCTACTAAATTAGCTAGTGGACAAGGATTCTAAACAGGTCATATCTATAAAATATTGCTTATATTCATTCACTAAAAATCGTCTAATGGTACCCAAATTACAATGGAAATTACGTTCTGGGCCTCAAGGGGTTAACGATCTCATGTACATGTGTTTTTGTGCCACCCCACTGCTTACCTTATTTAAAATTTCAGGTCAAGAGTGAACCCAAGAAACAAAATGTGAAGACCTACAGGGGTGTGAGTCCAAAGAGCAAACAGCAGTGAGCGGAGGAGAGAAAGATCTTATTAACATGGTATAACTGAATCAGATATTTTTGTTACTTAGAGAGAGATTTATATCGTAGATAACATATAAGGTACATCATCCTTCACAGGAAATATGACATCTATATTATATATAATAATCATTTTTGTATTTAAGCATTTTTCCCTATTCATACCATGTTTTAGTTATCTCTGGGATATAAATGTAAGATATTACCCAACCTGTTGAATGTATTTTTTTTAATATGAAGAATACGCTTATTTTCTACCAAGGAGTTTGTTGCTTATGTGATTTAAAATATGTTAAATGACTTCCTATAGTGCTTAGATAGGATACCTAGTTGCATATCGGGCTTTTTGACAAAGATATGAACAGAAAATGGCTTTATAGTTTCATGACTTTTGATATGCCATTATATTTTGTTTCATGTTATTTTATTGTTATTTTTATGTTTTATTTTTCTTAATTAAGGAGCCAAAGGTTTTGTTTTAATGACGTAAAGTGAAATATTTATTATTTATCTACAATGTGAAAGTGAAACAATGAATGGGTTTTTTTTCTAATGTAAGACACTGAAGCTAGAATACCACACCTACTTAAAATGTTACTATGCTCAACATTCTAAAGAAGACATTCTGATTTGCATTGCTTTTCTTTACTAATGAGTCATACTGCCATAATGGTGTACACATTCTAGCAAAGGGATTCACTTCCAGAATTGGATACTGATATTACCAAAAGATGAAAACTAAGCAAATTCCAAAAGTATATCATTACAATATCGGAATAATGGCCTGCTGTAGTTGTTGTTGAAAGTCACGAAATAAGAAGCAAGATGTTATGTTGGATTAGATATTATAGTGCTATTGATTCAGCTGATATAACATTTTACTTTCTTTATGTTGGATAAACCAGTAGTTGTGGCATTTAATCCATTCTAAGTTTCATTAAATAGTTGCTACCGTAATTATTTTTCTTCAGGATGCATATATTCATTGCCATTCCATTAACCAATATATCTTTGAGGACCACATCAAACTTACTTCTTACATGAAATGCACATGCAAAGTTATGTGTTTGTGCCTTTCTCATGTTTGGAATTTATGTGATGGAAAAAAATATTGTACTTATTTCTATTTGTTAAAGACTGTTCTAAGCCAGTGCACAAAGTACATGCTTCAGATAGGAAACGTTGATGTCAAATTTGGTTGATTTGTGTTTCCTTTCATTGCGCTATAAAGCATTGAAGTGTGAGAACTTTGGTTAATGAATGATGAGGAGAGCGACTGATGGTCTTATAGTAAGCATGGTTCACACTTTAGTGAGGATTTGACTTTGATTTTGAGAAATATACGTATACAGTTCAGCATTTTTTCACTACCAGCATTTCACTGATCATTAATTTTGTTTATGTATACATTTACAGTAGTACACCACTTTCCTTTTTAACATGGATCACTGGTGGATTCCGGAGGGGGGGCACCGGGGCCATGGACCCTTCCAAAAGGAAAAATCGTGTAGTTTGCCTTCCCCCCCTCTAAATGAAAAATCGTGTAGTTTGCCTTCCCCCCCCTCTAAATGAAAAATCGTGTAGTTTGCCTTCCACCCCTTCTAAAGGAAAAATCGTGTAGTTTGCCTTCCCCCCCCTCTAAATGAAAAATCGTGTAGTTTGCCTTCCCCCCCTCTAAAGGAAAAATCGTGTAGTTTGCCTTCCCCCCCTCTAAAGGAAAAATCGTGTAGTTTGCCTTCCCCCCCTCTACCTAAAGGAAAAATCGTGTAGTTTGCCTTCCCCCCCTCTAAATGAAAAATCGTGTAGTTTGCCTTCCCCCCCCTCTAAATGAAAAATCGTGTAGTTTGCCTTCCACCCCTTCTAAAGGAAAAATCGTGTAGTTTGCCTTCCCCCCCTCTAAATGAAAAATCGTGTAGTTTGCCTTCCCCCCCTACCTAAAAGAAAAATCGTGTAGTTTGCCTTCCCCCCCCTCTAAAGGAAAAATCGTGTAGTTTGCCTTCCCCCCCTCTACCTAAGGAAAAATCGTGTAGTTTGCCTTCCCCCCCTCTAAATGAAAAATCGTGTAGTTTGCCTTCCCCCCCTCTAAATGAAAAATCGTGTAGTTTGCCTTCCCCCCCTCTAAAGAAAAATCGTGTAGTTTGCCTTCCCCCCCTCTAAATGAAAAATCGTGTAGTTTGCCTTCCCCCCCTCTACCTAAAAGAAAAATCGTGTAGTTTGCCTTCCCCCTCTCTAAATGAAAAATCGTGTAGTTTGCCTTCCCCCCCTCTAAATGAAAAATCGTGTAGTTTGCCTTCCCCCCCTCTAAATGAAAAATCGTGTAGTTTGCCTTCCCCCCCTCTAAATGAAAAATCGTGTAGTTTGCCTTCCCCCCCTCTAATGAAAAATCGTGTAGTTGCCTTCCCCCCTCTACCTAAAGAAAAATCGTGTAGTTTGCCTTCCCCCCCTCTACTAAAAGAAAAATCGTGTAGTTTGCCTTCCCCCCCTCTAAAGGAAAAATCGTGTAGTTTGCCTCCCCCCCCCCCCCCAATAAAAAAGTGAAAATAGTCATCACCATGTGCTCCAGATTTTGTGTTCGCTGATCTTGGAGTTTGAAGTTCTGGAAATAAATTTACGATACCGTGTAGGCATGTATAATATCCGTTAACTCCTTCACGCCCAGATCTTTCCTTTGCTATAAAAAATTATCTGTTGTTAGCCATAAAACTACGAAAAAGTAACTAAATAAACCAAATTAGCTAATGGACAAGGATACTAAACAGGTCATATCTATTAAATATTACTTATATTCACTAAAAATCGTCTAATGGTAGGCAAATTACAATGGAAATTACGTTCTGGGCATCAAGGATTAATGGTTACTTCAGGTCATCTCCCGTAGCCGTGGTCTGCCCCCAAAAGCTTTCCGAAAATCCCCCAGTGAACTCCAAAGTTTTCTCTACTTTTTTCCTCCCTTCATAATGGAGTCAAGAACTGTACTTTTTTTCCCACAGATATTTCTTTTCCATACTTATTTCTTTCCAAGATAGGTACTTCCTCATTCCTAGCGTAGCTACTCTCAATTCTCCATATCCAGTGATCTCCAAAGTTTTCTCTATTTTTTTCCCCTTCATAATGAGTCAAGAACTATACTTTTTTTTCCCCTCGGATATATTTCTCCTTTTTTTCCTCCCATGTCTGTAGCCTACTCTCCATATCTCAAGATCTGTACTTTTTTTTTCCCTCAGATATATTTTGCTTTTTTTCCCTCCCATGTTTGTTCCCTCAGATATATTTTCCTTTTTTTTTCCCTCCCATGTCTGTACTCCCTCAGATATATTTTCTTTTTTTTCCTCCCATGTCTGTACTATTCATATCTCAAGAACTGTATTTTTTTCCCCTCAGATATATTTTCCTTTTTTCCCCTCACATATCGGTGTCTTGCACGTGACGTCACAGCCCTTGGTGTGGCTGCGACAGACGCGGCTTCAAGCCAAATGCCGCCCGTCGGAGCGAGCTGGAGGACCAACAAACTCCACAACAAACTCGTGTTTGCCAGCTTAATTGTAATTTTTCCCTACCAAATATATGTTTATCAGTATAAAAGATATACTGTTATCTTCGGAAATGTTTGTTCTATAATATTATCAAATAAAAAACCGTAAAACACGCTAAAGAAAGGCCATTATGAGACTCAAGAAATATGCATGAACTTGATATTCACCAACTCCAGCTCTCATTTAATATTTTGCTCGAAAACATTTTACATGGAGAATATCAATAGAAGCGGAATTTCATTAGCTTTCCATTGATATATTTCGTTATCTGATAAATTAATTAGAACCATGCATAAATGAGCGTTAACTAACTAAAAAGATCATGAAATCGGGTAATTTTTCCCGATTGATGAGGTTATTTATTTAGTTAATGCTAATGTATGCATGGTTCTAATTCATTTATCAGATAACGAAATATATCAATGGAAAGCTAATTAAATTCCGCTTCTATTGATATTCTCCATGTAAAATGTTTTCGAGCAAAATATTAAATGGGAGCTGGAGTTGATGAATATCAACTTCATGCATATTTCTTGAGAGTCTCATAATGGCCTTTCTTTAGCGTGTTTTACGGTTTTTTATTTGATAATATTATAGAACAAACATTTCCGAAGATAACAGTATATCTTTTATACTGATAAACATATATTTGGTAGGGAAAAATTACTCGGCAAACACGGGCGGCAAGTGGAGTTTGTTGGTCCTCCAGCTCGCTCCGATGGGCGGCATTTGGCTTGAAGACGCTAGATCGTGACGTCAGTGCAAGACACCTATAGGCTACCGCAAAGTACCAAATACCACTCTGGGCTACCGTAGCTACCGTAGATAACAGCAAAGTCGCCACCTGCAATCATGTCGCCAGGCGCCATATATTACGAATTATAGCATTACTACTGATTTTTATGTGTCACTGAAGATGATACACAGTAGTTTATATCATGATTGTATAATCTACTCTGTTTCAGCGTTGTTTTATGCTTTGTATCTGCGAGTATATACGGTTTCAAATTTCACTACGCGTTTTTTTTCTTCGGGCGACGACGGCTGCGGTAGGACACTCAGTAAATAAACACTACCTACCTAGATGGCGACTTTTTTGTTGGTAGCCACTTTGTAGATATTTTTGTCATTTGTTCATTTATAGCCATACTATGCGTACACAGATAAAGACACAAAATGACACAGACTTTCCAGATAGCCCCTTCTAACTTTCCTGAAATCATGGATGTAGAAATGTAAGTATTAACGCCACCACACGTCTGTAAACAGAAAAAAAAGTTGTCCTGGCGACTTTACTGTTATCTACGGTAGCTATTTTCCTTTTTTTTCCTCGGATATTTTTTCCTTTTTTTCCCTCCCATGTCTGTACTCTCTGTTCTCCATGTCTCAAGAACTACTTTTTTTCCCTCAGATATATTTCCCTTTCTTTCCTTCCCATGTCCGTACTCTCCATGCTCCGTCTCCGCGTGTCCGCCCTCCATGCCGCGTCGTCTGCTAGGTGACAGCGACAGACAGACGGACACGGATGGCGCGGATGAGTCACCCACCTGTCCACTAGCCCGACGCCCCCCCGTCACCATGGCTGGCCTCGGCGCGAAGGACATCCTGCGTAACGTGACGGCCCTCGAACAGTTAATAGAGGAGATCAATTTCCAGCGGGCCAAGGAAATGCGGCAATGTCTGATGGCCAAGGACTCCGGTTAGTCCAACAGCTTTTAGGGTTTTTTGGATTTTGGGTTCGGGTTTTGACGGAGCGGGTGGGTGACTTTTTACCCTGCATTTTAGCCACGGTCCATAGTGTTTACTGAGGGTTATGGTGATGTGTTAGTGTTGTGTCCAGGGTTGTCTCATGAGGTGCCGGCATTGCCATAATTAAGGCCGTATTGTTGGCTGCTGTGTGTTAATTGGTCACTTTGCAAAATGACTGCTAGAAAGGTTTTCTTTTCACATTTTCTGTATTATGTCACACCCAGCATGCAGTGGGGATGCTATTCAATTCCGGGAACCAAAAATAAGATAATTTGGTAAATATGCAGTTTCAACCAATACTCCCTATTTGACCAATATTTTCCTGACATAACAGGGGGGGGCTAACCCCCCCCAGAACCCCCTGCTAGTTCATTAACCTAACCTCACTGGGGGGGTTTCGACCCCCCCAGATCCCCTTTGAATTAATTTTCATTTCTGACGCTGTTGTAGGGGTTAGAAATACACGATCCTCGATTTAAGGGACCTCGATTTCAACGGACTTCGGATTTATCGGACTCCATCTGCTAGGTACCGGACAAGCGGACCAAACCATTCAAAAAGTCCGTTGTTAATTTTTTTTTTTTTTTTTTTTTTTTTTTTTTTTTTTAATATTTTTTTTTTTTTTTTTTTTACACTGATGGCCTATAGCGCCTGTAAGCAGTGAGCTTCAATGGAATGAGGGATCGAATGGAAGGCCCTGGAGGTTTACTTGAGGGCTGTGATGGTTGGCCCTCGCCCGTGGTGGCGCAGGCAGGATTTTTGGTAAAATTGTAGAGTCCTTTCCCGCCCTTATTAGTGTTTTATTTTCTCCAGACCTTCACAGATCCCTTCATATACCTCTAAAACGTAATAAAAAAGTGGGGGAGAGATTATAAAATATCAAAAAAATTACTAACCTAACCTCAATATAACCTAACCTGGTAAAATTTGAGTCCTTTCCCGCCCTTAGGTCTCGTTAGGAGGTTATTTGTAAGGTTATGTTAGGTTAGTCATATTATTTTGGGGGTTCTAGGGGGGTCATTTAGGGGGGAGGGGTGATTGAAGGGGGCCTCTCTCCCCCATTCTATAATTACGTTTTAGAGGTATCTGAAGGAATCTGTGAAGGTATGGAGAAAAACAAACCCACTATAATGGCCGGGAAAGGACTCTAGAATTTTACCTTAAAGAATACCAAGCAACAGACTTTTTTGAGCAACGGACCCTTCAGTTCCCCATTTAGTGGGTTAAATCGAGGGTCGAGTGTACTCCTTATGATGAGAATGAATCGTTCAGGATACTTAAAACCACCGATCGTGTATTGGTTGTAACCGCACTCATATTCACGTCACCGCGTCTTTCAATGAATAGCCTCAAGTGTGCATCTTACAAGGGAGTCGACTACTGTAGAAAAGTAGTTGCAACAGGATCACCTTCTATGACATAGGAGGACTGCTTGTCAGGGTATTCGAGAAGGAAATTTTCATACACTCCATCCATATACCTTGAATTTGAAGTATCCTATAGTCTTATTTCGATCCTCTGCTAGTTGTTCATCATACCAAGTTTCAGTGATGTGATTCGGACCCTTTCATACACCTCTATTTCCATAGTTTATTAGGAAGGGGGCCTATATAGAAGAAATACTGTAGAAAGGAACTGCCACGTGTAGGTCTCGCGGCCTCTTGTAGCTTCCTTATTTTCTTATGTTCTTATATGTTATAGTTCCCCAGTACCTTCTTGCATGAGAGGTGCCTCAAGTGAGTGTTGTTTTTGCAGACACGGGGTTTGTGATGGTGCAGGGAACCACCTACTGGACCGACCTCTTTGTGCGTCACTTCCTCTTCCAGACCGACAGATCCACTGATGCCGATGATCTCTTGTTCTTTATCAGGAAAAAACATCTTAAGGGTTCTCGATACATCCCAAAATACCAGGTGAGTGTGCTTCAATTTTGTGCCAGAGAAACTTTGTGCTGATTAATATTATACGTAGGCCCATAATAACAAAGACTGGTTACCCAAGAGATGTGTTATGGCATTATTTTTTGGAATGGAGTAAAAGTAGAGGAACATTTAGGAGGGGGAGCAGAAACACACACAAAAAAAACACTCAGAAAATTCCGTCTTTAACCCCTTGAGACCCAGAATGTAATTTTCATTGTAATTTGGGTACCATTAGACAATTTTTAGTGAACATAAGCAGTATTTTATAGATATGACTTGTTTAGTATCCTTGTCAACTAACTAATTTGGTATATTAAGTTACTTTTTATCATTTTATGGCTCGACAACATACAATTTTTTATAGCAAAGGAAAGATCTGGGCGTGAAAAGGTTAAAATTCATCATGAGAGATTTATGTGTTGTACCAGACTGAGGTGGAGGTGTCATGAGGGATTTATGTGTTGTACCAGACTGAGGTGGAGGTGTCATGAGGGATTTATGTGTTGTACCAGACTGAGGTGGAGGTGTCATGAGGGATTTATGTGTTGTACCAGACTGAGGTGGAGGTGTCATGAGGGATTTATGTGTTGTGCCAGACTGAGGTGGAGGTGTCATGAGGGATTGATGTGCTGTGCCAGACTGAGGTGGAGGTGTCATGAAATATTAACCCCTTGAAGCCCAGAACGTAATTTGCACTGTACTTTGGGTATACCATCAGACGATTTTGAGTGAATATTAGCAAGATTTTATAGATATGACCTGTTTAGTAACCTTGTCCACTAGTTAATTTGGTATGTTAAGGTAATTTTCGAAATTTTATGGCTAACAACAGACTATTTTATGTATTAATGGAAAGACCTGGGCGTAAAGGGGTTAATGTGTTGTGCCAGACTGAGGTGGAGGTGTACAGGAGAGACAGTCGCAAGCTGCCCATCGGGGATCCGGACGTGGACTGGGAGGAGACGGTGTACCTCAACCTGATCATCCACCAGTTTGACTACACCCTCACCCTGGCCGTCTGCACCCGCACCAGCCCCAAGGACCTGCAGGTGCTGCGGCGACACTCACAGGTCCGTGCTGCAGGTCCTTATTTGGCCTTACTCTAGTCTTTCCAATGTATCAAGTCACTTTAGTCACTTTGATTTCTACCCATTACCATTATAATTATATATATATACGTACATTCCTACTCTCCCCCTATGGTGAGCGAACAATACCTCCCTCACAAGGGGGGAGGGAATAAAACTACCACTCTACTAATAATTGAGAGGGTGGTTGGTAGATAATTTCCACAAGTGACTTGATAAAATGGAAAGACTATACCCTTTTGCATTTTTTGTGTATTGTTGTGTATTGTAAGAGCCATTATAAAAAGAGTAGAGGGTACTAAAGAAGATTGATCGGATAAGCAAAATATCGTAAAGCGAGGGAACACTGTATTACGTAATCATGTATAATAGAGGAATATAATCCACTGTACAAATATATATCTGCCCTTAGAAAGTGTACGCGAGCCCAAGTCGTCGTAGAATGGACACTAAAGGCGAGGTGGAGGAGATAACCTACCCCAGTGTCTGCTTCCATGTGGACAACTTTGATGAGGTGAGTGTGCAGGAAAAGTTCTTATGGCTAGCAATCAGGGTAGAACAAGAAGTAACGGATTCAAACTGGAAAAGAGTAGATTTAAAAAAGAAATAGGGTGAAACTGGTTCACAAATAGGGTGGTAAATGATTGGAATGGACTCAGTCGTCACGTAGTTAGTGGGAAGTCAATAGTGAGCTTTAAAAGGAGGCTAGACAATTTCATGGATGAGAAAGAAAGGTGGATGTAGATAGTGTTAAGTAACAGGAACTACCACGTGTAGGTCTCACGGCCTCTTGTAGCTTCCTTTTTTCTTATGATTTTTGTGTTCTTATGAATGTCAGGAGTCTAGGGTAGCCAATGTGCTGTGAGCTACAGAGCACCGAAACATAACGACAGGACAAAATAATTAGCATACTCACAATAGAACACGCTACATTAAACAGGGTGAGTTTCAATCATGAGTATGCAATAATGAGTCCCTACTCCAGCTTTACCTAGTTCAGAGCACCCTTCTAAGGCTTTATCGCTTGAGTGTCTGACCACTTCCTTGTCCACAGGTGTTTGCTGACATGCTGGTCCGTGATGGGGAGATGGTCTGTGTGGAGCTGGTCGCCTCAGATCACGCTGGTATCCGGCAGGCTGTGATCTTCCTGGGCTCCATAAGATACGATGCCTTGAAGCGGGTTTATGATGCCAGAGTGAGTTAGTGTGTTATTGATACCTTAGCACCTGTATCTTTACATCTTTTACTCTTTCATCCCTTTCACTAGTAAACTCTGAAAGTCTCTTCCTGTTTCTATTTTTTCACCTTCCTACGACTTCTATTTTTTCAAGAGAAGAGTAACAAGACACCTCCCGAACTAAATTGGCCCACCCCCCTTCTTTTATTCTCTTACTGTCTACTTTATAGGGACTGGCAACTAAGCGGGCTTTGTGTTACCTCTTTTTGTTGTGCCCTTGGCCAGTCCTTTGTGATGTAAAAAAAAAAAAAAAAGTCTTTAAGCGGGTTTATGATGCCAGAATGAGTTAGTGTGTTATTGATACCCGAGCACCTGTATCCTCTGATTTCATAGCGCCATAGAGCTTTGACTTCATATAACAGCCAAGAGCCTGAGCAAGCGCATGTCTAAATGATGGGGTGTTTTCATAGCTGGGAAGTAGATTTTTTTAACTTGTAGTGATTAAAACAAAAGCAATCATGTTCAGTTTCTTAATGAATGTCTATTTTTTAATGTAGCAGTCATAAATAATTCCTTGATTTCTGTTTGTTTATACTTTAATTTGTGCATTTTTTTATTGCCTTGAGAGATTGAGAACGATCACATGTAGTTCCTTGAGAGATTGAGAACGATCACATGTAGTTCCTTGAGAGTTTGAGAACGATCACATGTAGTTCCTTGAGAGTTTGAGAAAGATCACATGTAGTTCCTTGAGAGATTGAGAACGATCACATGTAGTTCCTTGAGAGATTGAGAACGATCACATGTAGTTCCTTGAGAGTTTGAGAACGATCACATGTAGTTCCTTGAGAGATTGAGAACGATCACATGTAGTTCCTTGAGAGTTTGAGAACGATCACATGTAGTTCCTTGAGAGATTGAGAACGATCACATGTAGTTCCTTGAGAGATTGAGAACGATCACATGTAGTTCCTTGAGAGTTTGAGAATGATCACATGTAGTTCCTTGAGAGATTGAGAACGATCACATGTAGTTCCTTGAGAGTTGAGAACGATCACATGTAGTTCCTTGAGAGATTGAGAACGATCACATGTAGTTCCTTGAGAGATTGAGGAACGATCACATGTAGTTCCTTGAGAGATTGAGAACGATCACATGTAGTTCCTTGAGAGATTGAGAACGATCACATGTAGTTCCTTGAGAGATTGAGAACGATCACATGTAGTTCCTTGAGAGATTGAGAACGATCACATGTAGTTCCTTGAGAGATTGAGAACGATCACATGTAGTTCCTTGAGAGATTGAGAACGATCACATGTAGTTCCTTGAGAGATTGAGAACGATCACATGTAGTTCCTTGAGAGATTGAGAACGATCACATGTAGTTCCTTGAGAGATTGAGAACGATCACATGTAGTTCCTTGAGAGATTGAGAACGATCACATGTAGTTCCTTGAGAGATTGAGAACGATCACATGTAGTTCCTTGAGAGATTGAGAACGATCACATGTAGTTCCTTGAGAGATTGAGAACGATCACATGTAGTTCCTTGAGAGATTGAGAACGATCACATGTAGTTCCTTGATTGAGAAGTTTTGATTATACTTTATTATATTATACTTTTGTATTATTATTTTTTTTTTTCTTCATATTATTTCTTTTTTAATTTTTTATTATTATTATTTTATTATTATTGATTATACTTTTTTTTATTATACTAACATCTGTGATACTTTATATTCCTTCAGGCCAGTCTAAGCAGCAAGGTGGCTCAGCGCATGATGATGGGACTGTTTGCCGGCAGCAGCAACCAGAGGATAGAGTTTGTGAGGATGAAGGGGCCGCAGGGGAAGGGCCACGCCGAGATGGCAGTGACTAAGCCTAAAGGTGAGAACACTAAAGCAATCATGTTCAATTTCTTAATGAATGTCTATTTTTTAATGTAGCAGTCATGTTTAGTTCCTTGATTCATGTTTGTTTATACTTTAATTTCTGCATTTTAATTGGCTTGTGAGGTTGAGAAAGACTAAACACAAATACAGAAAACGAGAAAACTTACTTTGGGTGTATAAAAAGTAATGTACACAGTCATTAAGATAAAGATTGGATATATAATTATACATAAGTTAAGTAAATGGATTTAGCACCCTGTTTTTTTAAAAGGACTAGAGCTACACTATGAACACAACTGTCCCACATGATCGGGATTGGTTGGAAGTACGTATAGTAAAGTTATTATACCGAGGCGAAAATTCCATTCTATCTTAAGGTCTCATGCTTAAAGTTATGCCCATGTTTACCTGATCATATGGTTAACTATGATAAAAATACAACTGAAATTTAGAAAAACCATACTATTCCCTTCTCCTGGCATCAAATATCAGTCAGTAAGCAGCAAGGGGTCAGGATTCATCTCGTTAAAAAAAAATGAGAGTATAGTTACAAGGGTTGCGTGTACAGTCAGTAAGCAGCAAGGGTCAGGATTTTTCAACTCGTAAAAAAAAAACTCAGTATAGTGACTAGGGTTGCGTGTACAGGTTCTGGTGTGGAGACGCCCACCTCGGAGCCCGGGGTGAGCCTGACGGACATGTGGGACTGTGACTGGGAGGACGAGCCTGAGGACAGGTTCATCTACAGGCATCAGGTGAGCCCTCTACTGGCATGCAGACAATGTGTACCTTATTATCCTGCTGGCTACTTTTACATCAGAACATAAGAAAATAAGGAAGCTAGAAGAGGCTGGGAGACCTACACGTGGTAGTTCCTGTTACTTAACACTACCTACATCCACTTTTCATTCCCATCCATGAAATTGTCTAGCCTTCTTTTGAAATTCCCTATTGACTCCGCACTAACTATGTACAGAACTAGCGATGAGGAGGAACTGTAACCTTTTCTTAATACATTTATTTTTGTAGTGATTATACAGTGAGGTACTGACATATAATGCACTTGTCTTGCAGTAAAATCAGAATGATATTTACCTTTCATGCTCAACTTCACTTGGAATATACTATGAAATACAGAATGTGAATCAGAAAACAACATTGCTCTTGAAATATGGATCACTTGTTCATTGAAATTTGATGTTTAAAGAATGTAAAGAAATTCAGTATCCCAAACAGAGTCTATGACATTGGAGTGGGCTGGAGGCAGAGGCAGAGGTGGGCATGGAGGCAGGACTGTGATCTTGGCACAGATACAATGTACTCTGATTTAGTCTATACACTGCCCTCCTACTTATTCCCTTATTTGATCTAACCATCCTGCTGTAACAATCCATTCCTTTCCCCTTCCCTCACTGTTTCACTCTGTCTCTCTAACCCCTCCCTTTTTTATGCTTTGCCATAGTGCCACATGAACTCTGATGTCTGACACATTTCCTCTTTTTTGGCATTACAATCAATCAATCCTCCTTACTCCCCACAGCGGCGCCTCAGTGACCCCAGTGCAAACTTCAACACTTTTATCAATTCTGGCTGGAAGTCTCGGCCGGAGGGGTCAAGGTCGCGCTCTGAGAATGAAGGTCTCGACTACTTTGCCGACGGCCTGTATGAGATAGAGTCCGGAGACGTGCGTGACGGTAAGGATGATTCACTCCTACAACAGATATTGCACCAACTTTAGGGTTGAGGTTGATAGTACAATATTTATTATGTAATCAACCACCATCTTTTTCATTATTTTAATTGCGTGTTTTCAGTATGAATGGGTCCCAGGTTGTGTGCGATTTTTAATTTTTTATCTTTATCAGTATTTATTATGTGTGTTTTACTTTTTATTTATTCCAATGACTTTAGCATACAAGTATTTGATTTCTTTATTTTACTCATTTAATTTTATTCATTAATTTTTGTTTGTGCATTCTTCGTTGTGAAAATTAATGGGTTTCTCTGCTCAGGACTTCATAACATTAAAGACACTGAATGATCTTTGCCATCACAGTGAGTCAGAGTCATGTGAAAATGGTACACTTGAAGCCAAGAAATACTGTATATTATTTTCAAAGCTGTGTCAGTGCTAAAGGTGCCCACCTATAAATCACAACTTATATTTGACAACAAAAATTAAGGCGTAATACCTCACTAAATATGCAAAGTTCGTTTTTGCATTGTTAGGAGAACGGGAACGCATCTTTGTCGTATAAAAGATATCTTGCAGAATTCTAATGTTTACTTTTTACGAGGTATTTTGTATTCTATCTTATCTTCAAATGTTTCCTGTAATTCTTTGTATCTTGCAGCTTATATCATGACAGATCCCTAAGGAGTGGGTCGGGTTCAAGGGGACAATTTTTTGTCAATACAAAGTTTATGTTTGTGTTAAAAAGATTCCTTTACCTCGAAGAATCATTTCGTGTCACAAAAAAAAGTCTACGAGACATTCCTCCTCCCTTCCTTGCATTCTTTACCCAAAAAAACAAAATTGGTTTTAATTTATCCCAGAACATTTTATTGTGACACCCCATGTATTTCTTATTTTATTGTATACATTCCTTTAAAGTTTCAAATATCTTTGTCACTTATCCAAATCTTTATCCCCCATCACTGGTAAGTGGCACAACAAATCTGTCGAGTGTCAAGTGTAATCTGTCATTTTTTCTTTCTTTTTTCCCCTCCTCCCCTCACCACTTGGCCTCTTTGAGCAAGGGTGTATCATGATGCAACAGGATCTAAATTAAACCATTTCTTTGTTGCAGTTACATTTTTACCTGATTTTTGTGTCTGTGTGATATTCAGTGATTTGACAGTTTGGCCAATCTCTCTTCTTATCCAAAGTCTCTCTCTCTCTCTCTCTCTCTCTCTCTCTCTCTCGCCTCTCTCTCTCTCTCTCTCTCTCTCTCTCTCTCTCTCTCTCTCTCTCTCAGCAGTCAGTTTTATTGTTTTTTATGTATCTTTTGTGTTTTCCATTTCACAGGGTGTCATCCTTTCACAAGCGACATGCATTCCACTATTGTAAAGCCTCTTTGTGTCTCAGTCACCCACTCTTTCTGGTACCCAAGGCTAGTTCACTATAGGCTGTATAAGACAAACACTGAAAACAACAGTCCATAAGCATTGTTGCAAATATTACAAAGCCTTTGATGTGCAAAGCATAAAAATGGGGCCTTATTGTATTATAACACTGTTAGCATTTGTATATCACTAGGAAAGATCTCCTTGAGGAACATTGCTCAGTTTATTTACTAAAATTGTCTTCTGGTGTTAATATTTGGGTACAGTAAGTGGGCCAATTTCTGGGTGAAAGCGAACTGATTCTTTTTAAGAAATCTAAATCTAAAAAAAAATTAATGCATTTATTGTCTAATTATGATGCCCTTTATCATGAAATTTTGTTTCAAGAATCCTGCTAAGTTGTGGTTAATTGCCTAATGAAAGCACCCTTTTTCGTGAAAGATTATTCCAAATATATCCTGCGATTTAGAATTTAGTGTTGGTTCTATAAGTGGGTACAAAATCATGCTTTTCTATATATGGTTTCATTTATTTCTTTTTACTTTTGTTTCCTATCATGTGATGAAAGTATGAGGAGAATGAAGCAGCTTCCAAATTATACCAAAATCACGCATAGCAGACATACACCTCCACTGATTTCACCTTATCATGCCATACACATTACCTTATTATTATATATATATATATATATATATTATATATATATATATATATATATATATATATATATATATATATATATATATATATATATATATATATATATATATATAATATATATATATATATATACAGATATATATATATATATATATCCTTAAGATAACACAGCACATCTTACTTCTGTGTACACCCTGCCCTGTATTCCCTAAACACGTCTCACCTAACACAGTAGCAACAGAGGTAAGTGTTGAAGGTGAGGCCGCTATGACACACACCTCCACAGTGCCGCTGTGGTGTGGGCATACAGTGTTGTGCCCTTGATGTTTGTTGTAATGTGTAATTCCCACCCCAAAATAAACCACTGGTGTGCCCACCTCATCTATTCGTCACAACAATTGAATATGACATATAGACACACACGCATAAAGGATATTCCGTAGAGTGATTAGCACATTCGGTGTTTTAGGGTATCTCAACATCTTGGTGATCTATCAACACACTCGGTGTTCCAGGATGATCTATCACCAGAGAAGCATACATATACATAAAGTATTTAGTGATACATGTAGTATGGTTAGGAACATAAGTACATATAGTTTTTCACTTCATGGATAAAGATATGATGACGAAAATTGCACCACAATGACAAGACCAAAAGAAGGATATGCTGGAACTGTACTTCACAAAGTGAAGAATATAAAATTGGAAAGAATACAATGATAGCAAGAAAGATGGTGTCCGAATTGATAGATCTAACCTATGAGGAAAGACCAAAAGGAATTAAACTACCAACACTAGAAAAAAGAAAGAAAATGAGGACGATTTCTGTATGTACATTGATCAATGACTTTGAAGAAGTTTACTGAAAAGATCTGAAGAGGCATCTGAATATTTAAGGGGAGATATGGAATTTTTTTGATAAAGAAGACTTTTGAATAACACACAGATGTATAGTTTTCCCCCATAGAAATATAGATGCCTGGAATACACTACAAGAAGATGTGATAGCAGCAAAATGTGCATCAATTTCAGGAAAATCTTGGTAAATATAGATACGGCGACAGGACCACACGAGGGTAGCTCAGGCACTGTATGCTACAACTAGGTAAATACAACTAGGTAGGCCTTGTATGCTACAACTAGGTAAATACAACTAGGTAGGCCTTGTATGCTACAACTAGGTAAATACAACTAGGTAGGCCTTGTATGCTACAACTAGGTAAATACAACTAGGTAGGCCTTGTATGCTACAACTAGGTAAATACAACTAGGTAGGCCTTGTATGCTAGTGCTAGGTAAATACAACTAGGTAGGCCTTGTATGCTAGTGCTAGGTAAATACAACTAGGTAGGCCTTGTATGCTAGTGCTAGGTAAATACAACTAGGTAGGCCTTGTATGCTAGTGCTAGGTAAATACATACAACTAGGTAAATGCACATTTTATTTCCTAAGAGCGTAAACCCTTGGGTAGAAACTTAAAATATATCCGTATAACATACCTATATTTTTCCTAATTGCTGATATTGTGTTCATGAATGGGCATCAACGAGCCATTTGCCTGTTGTCTGAGTGTTGTATTGTGCTTGACATGTATCTGATGGTGTGTGGAGGACTGGCATGACTGGGAGTGTGAAGGTTGTCCCCTGGATGTAAAAGATGAGTGTTGTGAGTCAGGACACAGAAGGTGAGTGAGGCAGAGCAGTGTTACCTCCAGGCTGTGAAGAATCCATTTGCTTGTAGCTTTATGTCCATCAAGCCTACCTTCTCTATACCTCCTGTCTGTTTCCTACCAACGCAGCACCTCACTTCCCCGTGGATGTCGCGGCCTCTGTCATGTACGTGCACCTAGCTTATGTCTGCCTGTCATGTCATGTCATTGCTATGATTTTGCAAAACATCTCAATTTGGCATTTTATTTACGTTATTTTTTTTCTTTTCTTTTCTAGCGGTGTGTAGTGGTAGATGTTGTTCTGTGGTAGCATGCAACACAATTCAGGAAGAGGAGGAAGTACCACAGGCGGTGCAGTGTGCCAAATGCAGACACTTTCACGGGGATCAGCCGGTGGGGTCCGGCTCCCAAACACAAGTCGATAAAGGGTCTTCTCCGAGCTTAAACTTGCCCGGTCAGGTACCCGAGAGTGATTCCCCGCCTCCCAAGCCGTCCCAGTGTCGTCCTTGCACCCCTCCGTCTCCCCACGAGGGCAGCGCCCTTCTCGCGTCCTCCCGCCCCGTCTCACCTGATCCGTCAGAGGGAGACTTCACCTTGCAGGCAATAAATGATGTACAAAGTGAGACTCCTAGTATTGCTAAGCTTGATACCGCTGTGCCAAATGAGAGTGTGGAGGCCGGACCAGATCCTTGTACTGAGTCAGCCTCGGGGGGTTTGGAGGGACAGGAGGAAGATGTGTGTGTTAGCACTGGACCAAAAGAAGAGGTGTTTGTGGTCATTGAACCTTCAACGACTGAATGTGGGGCTGGCATAAGTGAGACGTCCTTCATTAGTAAAGATATTCAGAGTCAGATATCTAAAGCCAATCAATTGCTCACACCGTCTGATTCTGTTGAAGATATCACCAGAAAAATGGAGGTGCTCCCCAGAAGTCCGGGGAAATCGAGACCTAAGACCCCGGGTGGCGCCCAGAGAGTGCAGACCCTCACACCCACACAAGACGCACAACCCCATACTTCTGCGGACACTTATATTTCCAAAGTACCTGAGTCTCCCCTCGCTTCCTCAAGACTATTAAGTGATAAAGAAGATGGTATAGAAGAGATAGAAAGTGATAGAGAAAAGCCTCCATTCCAAAGGAGTCTTTCAGTTGATTCTGGCAAACAGAGTGCAGTCAGAGCCAGGCTGGGTAGTGAGTCACCGTCAGAATCCATCACAGCGCTAAACCTCAGTCCAGTCAAGACGAGAAAGAAAATCTCGGTGCCATTCAGATTGACACCCGATGGCACCAAGGTTAACTTTCTCTGTGATGTCAGTATGTACCTCTGTTTACCTTTTCTGTCTGATGAGCAAGGTAGTCAATGTTGTAGCTGGCATCACCCTGGCTCATGGCACTGTTGGAAGTCCTCACAGTCATCCTCAAATATCTTACGTCCACCACCATTTGTGGCTTATTGTTAATCTATTTATAAAGTTAATATTTGTGTGATCTAGGGGACTACTTCAAACAGAGCTTTTGACATCATTCTTTATTTCTCTTAGTTTTAAGTTATGAATGAGTTTAAGTATGAAATGCTGGCTTTGGAATTTAGTCTGCACTGCTCATGTTTCCTCCCGTGCAACAAAAAGCTTCTAGACTTGTGTTTCTTAGGCCTCATCATGTCCTTATCACGGAAGAACAATCCATCAGCCACTA
This sequence comes from Chionoecetes opilio, assembly GCA_016584305.1. Classification (NCBI taxonomy): domain Eukaryota; kingdom Metazoa; phylum Arthropoda; class Malacostraca; order Decapoda; family Majidae; genus Chionoecetes; species Chionoecetes opilio. The sequence goes on along the minus strand of JACEEZ010004786.1, from coordinate 211,318 downwards.
CTACTACTACTACTAACAATACCACTACCACTATGTGCATCTCATGGAACTGAGTAGAAAAGTCTGAGGGCTGCTGGGTTAGAAAAGTTTAGTGACTAGTATTTTTGCATGCATCAGAGCAATATATAGATGTGTTTCTGTACAGACACATGCCACTCTTGTGCTGCACTGAACCCTTACTGAGGGTTGATGCTTCTTGCTGTGTTCAGGGCATTTATTTTTGCCGTTTTCTGCATGTTTGGTCATGGCTTTAACCCTTTCACACCCAAATCTTTCCTTTGCTATACAAAATTGTATGTTGTCGAGCCATTAAATTACAAAAAGTAACTGAATATACCAAATTAGTTAGTGGACAACGATACTAAACAGGTCATATCTATAAAATATTGCTTATGTTCACTAAAAATTGTCTAATGGTACCCAAATTACAATGGAAATTACGTTATGGGTCTCAAGGGGTTAAACTTTCATCTTAGTTATGCCCTAGCATGAAGACTAACTTATGGAGCATATTAATGTGTTGTTTGTTAAGGCCTTATGTTCTTTGTGTAACCTATAGAGTTGGGTGTTGCATGTTACTGATTAACATTACATAGTTATACATTAACATTAACATACTATAGCATTGGGCGTTGCATGATTACTGATTATCATTCGGTGTATGCATGAATTCATACTCAATATAAACCTAAGATAACATCGTGAACTACGTATTTATGTGCACGACAAAACTGTTCCAATATGCCTGATTGTATTCCAAGTCAACTGTGATAAAGAGAAATTGATTAATCCCTTAACCCCTTGAGGCCCAGAACGTAATTTCCATTGTAATTTGGGTGCCATTAGACGACTTTTAGTGAATATAATTGATTGATTTAATGCCTAAAAAGGTGAATGTAGTGCATATAAGCAATACTTTATAGCTATGACCTGTTTAGTATCCTTGTCGACTAACTAATTTGGTATATTAAGTGACTTTTCTGAATTTTATGGCTCGACAACATACAATTTTTATAGCAAAGGAAAGATCTGGGCGTGAAGGGGTTAAAGGTAATACAGGTCAAATGTGGTGACCTAGAGTGTACTGGTATCTTCACTATGTGGCTGCAGTGACCTTGACAGTGAGTTGTGACCTGACCTTGCAGTCCTTGTAGCAAATAGCAGGTCAGGTCACTCATCTGCTAGGTCATCTGCATCTTCCTACCATTGCTTTGAAGAGGTGCATTTTGTTTAAATTTGATAGATTAAAACCCCTTCACGCCCAGAATTTTCCTTTACTATAAGAAATTGTATATTGTCGAGTCATAAAATTACGAAAAGTCACTTAATATACCAAATTAGTTAATCGACAAGGATACTAAACAGGTCATGTCTATAAAATTTTGCTTATATTCACTAAAAATTGTCTAATGGTACCCAAATTTAAAATGGAAATTATGCTCTGGGTCTCAAGGGGTTAAGAATATTCACTAAAGGCAAATATATATGATGACACAATAATAAATTCATTACCTATGCAGAACCAAGGGGGAAACAAATATTATATGTTCTCCTGTTTTTAATTCACATCCAGACTTGGAATATTTGCAGGCCACCTCAACCACCAATCAGTGCTGAGAAAAAGTTTGTTTAACAATAAGATTACCTTCTGGCAATATTTGTGCTCAAGGTACCCTATGCAAACCAAATGGAAAACCCTTCTTCCTCTTTAACCCCTTCACACCCAGATCTTTCCTTTGCTATAAAAAATTGTCTGTTGTTAGCCATAAAATTACGAAAATCAACTTAATATACCAAATTATTAGTCGACAAGGATACTAAACAGTTCATAATCTATAAAATATTGCTTAAACTCACTAAAAATGGTCTAATGGTACCCAAATTACAATGGAAATTACGTTCTGGGTCTCAAGGGGTTAATTGACAATGCCTCTTGAAAATCATCGCAGTAGTAGGAGGACAGTGTGTCATCAGTGTGTGGTCTTTGCAGAGCTGGATGACGGGGCGTACAACCCTCTGTGGACCACCAAAGGCTTCACACAAACATTCCACTTCTGGAAGGAGTCGCGGCGGGCCCAGTCGGTGCCTCTCAATGCCTACCTGACTTACGTGACTCTGCCCTGGTTCACAATCATCACAGGTATGTTTTTTATGGTTTATGTATGGACCACGGACCATAACAAAAATTGCTGCATCCTATATTTGTATTTTTTGTGGTCAATAAATATCTAATCTAATATAATCTGTGTGCTGGTTGTCCTTGAAAACTGCACTGAAGAAACACTAAACATGCTTTGTGTTTTCATACTAGCATAATCACCACACCACCTTTTTGGAACTTCTGTCATGGATTGTAATTACCAATTTTGTTTTATGATTTTAACCCCTTCACGCCCAGATCTTTCCTTTGCTGTAAAAAAAATGGTCTGTGGTTAGCCATAAAATTACAAAAAGTAACTGAATAAACCAAATTAGCTAGTGGACAAGAATACTAAACAGGTCATATCTATAAAAACATTGCTTATATTCATTAAAATCATCTAATGGGGGTCAATTACAATTGAAATTACGTTCTGGGCCTCAAGGGGTTAATGTCCTAGTTTAACTTCGTCTTTGTTAGGTACTCCGTGTGTGAGTATGAGCGCATGCCTGTGGATCATAGCCACTAGAGATCAGAGATAGTCTCGGCCTTACCCCAAAAGGTGGTCAACAGGAATCACATAGAGAAAATTATTAGTATTGCTTACTATAGTCGCCGCACGTTAAGTTGGCATAAATGGGGCCCCTTCACTCCCCCCTTCCGAATGCACGGGATTGGCTGAAGTGTTGGGTGAGAATGCTTTACTCCAAGCTCCAACCTAAAGCCCCAACACCTCAGTCAATACCGTGCATTCAGAAGGGGGGAGTGAGGGGGCCCCATTTTCGCCAACTTAGCATGCGCCGAGTATAGTAATAGAAAAGTAATAATTTTGATCAAAGCTTGAATACTCTTTTCTTCTTTCAGACATCCTAGATCACAGGACAGGACCAATCTTGACATTTTAGCACAGTGGTTGAAAAGAAAGGATGGAGAGTGCATCATCCACATCCCTCGGTGGTTAGCTACCCGGTACTCTGCAGTTGCCACCTTGAGTACTACTGATCTTTATGTTGTAATAACTTTCTCTACTAAGCTAGCTCTTCATCTGATTTCTGTAAGTTTCTTTTCCATAATTCTAGTGATATTTTCTAGTCTTCTTCATGTAAATGTTTTTGTTATAAGAGACTCTGGTTTTCTATTTGGGAGGCTATTCGAAGTGCCCACCTATGTAACACTGCGAAGGACTCATAAACATCTCAAGGTTATTAAGTAACACCAACAACATACACATTAACACCATGCTTCTTATTTCTACAGTATTATATAATCTCACTGCAGCTTTACCACACTAACCACAGTCGCCATGTGTTTGCCTAACCACCGTAACACAAATGCCCACCACAACCACCATGTTATATTGTTCACTGACGACACATTCAACAACTTGCCCAAATATCTTGCTCATCATTAGTTATGCCTTTCACTATAGTCTATTTTTTTAACGAGGCAAAAATTTCATTCTATTTTAAGGTCTCATGCTTAGAATGATGCCTGTGTTTACCTGATAATATGGTTAACTATGATCAAATACAGCTGAAATTTAGAAGAAGCGTAGTATTCCCTTCTCCTGGCATTAAATATCAGTCAGTAAGCAGCAAGGGGGCAGGATTTTTGCCTCGTAAAAAAAAGCAAGAGTATAGTGGCATGTTGTCCTAGGTACCTCAAAATCCCCAAACTCCTGTTACCAAGAGTCAGGGGCAGCAGCTACTTCATTCAAAAACAGAAACAATCACAAGGACACCTGAAAATATAGTATAAATGCTCCTATTGTACAAACTTTCTGACATGATAATGATGGCATGTCATGTCAGGGCCGACAGACGCATGTACAGTACTTTGTGACTGAGAGAATGCATGAAGTGTTGCATCTTCTACAAACTGTAAAGATAATGGAAATATTCAAATAGGGTCACAGCTTTTTTTATTTTTTAAGGCAGCTTGCACAAAAAGTCATGTGTAAATTTTTTTTTTACGAATACACATGAGTGTCAACTGTTGCTCATGAGGGTGTTTGTTAACCCCTTCACGCCCAGATCTTGCCTTTGCTATATAAAGTTGTCTATTGTTAGTCATGAAATTACAAAAAGTGACTTAATATACCAAATCAATTAGTGGACAAGGATACTAAACAGGTCATATCTATAAAATATTGCTTATATTAACTAAAATTGTCTAATGGTACCCAAATTACAGTGGAAATTACGGTTTGGGTCTGAAGGGGTTAAGCCTGTGCGGTTGGGTGTGATGTACTGTGACCCACACGCCCGCTGCCGGGGTCATGCGTATCGCCTCGTCAGTATTTTAGGATCCAGGTTTTATGACAAATGAAAAAAGATACATAAATACAAAAAAATGGTTGTGTGTGAACCATTGCCTATGTATGATGTGTTGTGCATGTATACAGGACATACATTTGGACGAGGTGAGTCAATGAGAGGAAAGTTGATGGGAAAACACAGGTTGAAGCAGGATACTATAGTGTTATCTCTTACTTCTCAGTACAAAATCTTCTTATAACATCAATAATCTTAAAATCTCAATAAATCTCATTCTTAAAATCTCAAAAAATTTCATTCTTAAAATCTCAATAAATCTCATTCTTAAAATCTCAAAAAATTTCATTCTTAAAATCTAAAAAAATTTCATTCTTAAAATCTCAAAAAAATTCATTCTTAAAATCTCAAAAAAATTCATTCTTAAAATCTCAATAAATCTCATTCCTAAAATCTCAATAAATCTCGTTCTTAAAATCTCAATAAATTTCATTAAAATCTCAATAAATCTCATTCTTAAAATCTCAATGTCATTAAAATCTCAATAAATCTCATTAAAAATCCCGCCCGCTCCCCGGGCAGAGCAGAGATAGATGGGCTGTTTCCTTAAAACCCGAGCCCCTGTCCACCCAGCAGTGAATGGGTACCGGGTGTTAGCCGGGGGTTTGTGACCCGCCTCCCGGGGTGATGGTTTCGGCCAACACTAAGAACTAAGGATGAATGATAAAATGTAGCAATGGAGACGGGGCCATACGAGTGTAGCTCAGGCCCTGTATAATATAACTCGATGAATACAACTAGATGAATACAACTAGATGAATACAGGGGCCTCACTCTGTTTGCATGTTTATTCTCTCAGAAGAAGACGGTGTTGAAACGTAAGAGATGATTAAGATATAGTATTCCTGCCTCGACCTGTTTTCCTGCCATCCTTCCACATATGTTTATACTTTTTGCAAGTAAGATCGTGTATTGAATATGTTTAAGTCTTTGTTTGATAGAACTTATGAGAAGGAAAAATGCTGACATACTGGTCAAAGAATCATTTGAAGGGACTGTGTAATAGAGGCAATTGAAAGGTCTCATTGAAGAAAAAAAATCAAATCCTCAGAGAGTATTCACAAACTCAACAAAGGGATATGAGAAGTAGCTGATTACAATGTGCAGCTAAAGAATCACAGACCTCACACTTTACATGGAAAATTGAACATGTCATTTAAGTTAGAAATTAGGGTACTTTTATTTATGTTTTAAAGAAAAATAATCTCCAGTGTTTACAATTCTTCTTGGAGACTTTCAGGATAAAAAAATAGAGATAAGATGAGGCAGCTCCGGGTCTCAATGGCTGCACTGTTGCACTTATAAACCACATCTTTCTAAATCACTCTCCCATACACACCTTTTAATTAACCCCTTCACGCCCAGATCTTTCCTTTGCTACATAAAATTGTCTGTCTGTTAGCCATAAAATTAAGAAAAGTAGCTGAATATACCAAATTAGGCAGTGGACAAGGATACTAAACAGGTCATATCTATAAAAACATTGCTTATATTCTTTAAAAATCGTCTAATGGTAGCACAAATACAATGGAAATTACGTTCTGGGCCTCAAGGGGTTACTCCTGAATACTTAGCCTCCTGTTGACTCTACACTTCCTTTAACAAGCCGTTCCTCTCCCATCCCTCTCCGTTTCACTCTTTCTCTCTAAGCCCTCCCTTTTTATGCTTAGCCATAGTGCCATATGACCTCTGATGTCTGGCATATTTCCCCCTTTTTGGCATTAAATCAATCAATCAACTCTACACTTCCTTACTCGTCCATCAATCCCTTTCCCATCTTCTACTCAAGATCTATACATTCTCATAACCATTCTTTCCTACTTCGCTCTTTCCATATGATCATACCACTTACGTTCTCCCTGTCTGCTCTCTCTAGATAACTCTGCTGCTTCTCTCTTCACCTTTCTGGCCCTGTTGTTCTTTACTCTAAGCTCTTATCAAACAATGTCGCACCTGAGCACTTCATTTCCAGCACCTTTGTTCTTTGCCTTTGCCTTTAATGCATGTGCCATGCACCCAAAATTACCACATCTCTTCTCTCTCATCTTTGCTTCCACGCATCTCTTTCTGTAACTCCCTTCTGCATCTCCATTACTCTCTCTCTCTCTCTCTCTCTCTCTCTCTCTCTCTCTCTCTCTCTCTCTCTCTCTCTCTCTCTCTCTCTCTCTCTCTCTCTCTCTCTCTCTCTCTCTCTCTCTCTCTCTCTCTCTCTCTGTATATATTATATCAAAATATACATTGGTGTATATAAAGTGTGTGTCTGTGCGTGTGTGTCAGTCAAAAAGTATAATAATTGGTGTGACTTTGGTGTCCCGTACATTGCCGTGTGTGTGTGTGTGTGTACGTGTTTGGTTGCCGTGGGTGTGCAGGCCGGGGGGGAGTCTTGAGTCTTGTTTTATAAAGGTTAAAGTTGAGGTCACCTTACGTCCAGGTGACGAGTAACCCTTTGCCTGTCCAAGATTCATACTCTTGTCGCAACGTAACTTGCATGTTAGGTCGTCTCTGTAGTATTTGTAGGAAAAGATCTGTTTGTATGCCCAGTTATTGTGGGTGTATCTTGTGCCAACAGGAGTTATAGGAACAGCGGTGGGAACGTGATGATAAGTGCAGCATGAATTTTACTTAAATATGCATTAAATAACAAGGTCTAAGTTATCCTAATATGATAATCTTAATTAAGAATGAAAGGTTGTATTCCTATACATGCTAGGTTGTAATAGTTATACTTTAAAAAATAATCTGATGTTGCATCGAACTTTCATACAGGGGAAACTTTATTATCTGACCTTCTAGCCTAGGAGCACCTCGAGCTACTGAACTTTTCACAAACAGTCCCAAGGTTGTTTAAAATCTAGCTAGCACCCTCCCAGCACCCCGGGCCTGTGTGAGCCGTGCGCCACACACCACCCTGGCCAGCGTGGGGTGGTGGCGCCACACCCTCCCGGTGATGCTTGTGTTGAGAGAGCTCACCTGTGCCTCCCTATGCCTTGCTGTTCCATTATTTAGAGGTGTTGTTTGGTGCTACTGCCCTTCAAAGTGTGGCTTCCTCGTGTGGTGCCAAACGCAATGGTGGTGCCAAACACAATCACAATGTGATGAGCATCGAGGACAAAGTGAACATTGTAAGGAAAATTGAGAGAGGGTTATCGTGAGCTAACATCTTGCAAGAATTTGGTTGTGGAAGGAAGACTGCTCATACCATTTTGAAAGAAAAGGACAGCCTGCTGAAGTTAGCAGACAATTATTGCAAAGATTTTTATATTGAAAAATGCTTTTCATATATTTTACCAATTTTATATATTTTTATATTTCTGGGGGGACAACCCTCTATCGGAGGAACTTTTCTACCTATGACCTGCCTTGGGTCTTCCTGAGGCTAGATGATAAAGCTTCCCCTGTATACGTGTTCTAGTCATGAGTCTTGGCTGGGCACCACGGCCTGGGATCTCCTTCACCTCGACCTAAGGTTTTTTCTCTAAGTTCTCTTGGTACATAGGATGGTAATGTTAACTTTGGTCAAAAGATTGAAGGAAAGTAGCCTATATTTCAAGAAAGTAATAGAGAAAAAAATTATGTAACAAATTATCTTTGAAAACAAGCATTTTTAATATATATATATATATATATATATATACAGTGGCCGCAAAAAAAATGTATACATTTATAATTTTCGGACAATAAAACAACAATATGTAACTTACAGTACTTTAGTTTCAGTAACACAGGTTTCTTATTCACATATTAGTACTTGGTCATGTTTCCCTTGTATTGGATGACCATCCCAATCCTCTTGGGCATGGAAGTGGCGAGTTTGGTGAAGTAGGAGAGGTCCATTTCCACCCACAGCTTCGTCAGGACCTGCTTCAGCTCGTTGATGTTCGTCGGCCGTTTCTTCGCGATCGCCTTTTTCATCTCATTCCAGGCGTTTTCAATCGGATTTAGGTCCGGGGAATTGCCAGGCCAGTCCAACACAGGGATGTTATTGTCTGTTAGGAACTTTTGAACAACTTTGGACCGGTGGGCAGGGGCAGAATCTTGCATGAACACCTCGCACTCGTGAATGGCATAGGGCACTAACAGATGATCACGTAACACTTCAATGTAATTTGCCCCTTTCATGGTAACATTCTTTGGGAGGAAGTACAGACCTCCCCTGCCCTTATTGCCACTGAAACCACCCCAAACCATAACGCTATCTGGGTGTTTCACGGTCTTCACGGTATATTTTGGGTGGTACCGTGACACATCACTTGGACGGCGCACTGTCGTTGAAGCCATCCTAACCAGTCTAAAAGTGCTTTCATCACTGAACATGACCTTCTTCCACTGCTCTGGTGTCCACTGCCGGTATCTCTTACAAAAGGAAAGCCGCTTCTTCTTCATAGCTTCTGTCAGTAAAGGCTTTTTGGCGGCGCGGCGGGTTGGTAATTTCAGCGAAATTTGCAGGCGATGTTGAATGGTGCGAACAGAGACGTTTCCTAACAAAGCTGGATGATTTTTCTTCAGTTCTGCGGCAGTTATTGCAGGATCATTCAATACTTCACGCCTCATAATTTTGTCAGTCCGAGGAGATGTTTTTTGGGGGGCTCCAGAACCAGGTTTCCTTGGCGGAACGGTACCGGGTGGCAATGACTCAACAGCTTTCTTCAGGTTGTAAATCGCCATGCGTGTAACGTTCACCTCTGCGGCCACACGTATCACAGATGCTCCTTCCTTCAGGAGGGTAAGGGCACGGGTCTTCTCTTCATTTGAAAGTTTGTTACGTCCCATTCTGACAAGTGGGAGCCGAGATATAACACTCCAAGGTTCGCTGCCAAGTCAAAAAGGGCGGTCCGGAGCATGCGTAAAACCACCCTCTCTCTATCAGCTCTCGAAAAGCACTGAGTGTGGTTGTGTGTTGGTGGTGGGGTGGAGGGAGACTCCCTCCACCTCCCTCCCTCCTCACTAGCTCCGCCCACCATTTATATGGCGGGAACGAAGGTGAAATCTTTACGCGCTTTCGGGTGTATACATTTTTCTTGCGGTCAAAATGTATACATTTTTTTTGCGGCCACTGTACAGGGAAGTCCCGTTATACGAGCATTCGGTAACGAGAAATTAATGATACGAGCTGAGTAAATTAGGGTCTATTTTCAATATACGAGATCAAAAATCCAATGCTACGACATTCAAACATTGTGTTTGTTGTGTTTGGTATAGTTTTGTAGTGGTCCCAAGGTTGGGGCCGCACACCTGGATAATTATCCCTAAAGGTCAGGCCACACACCTGGCTAATTACCCTTCAGGTCACGCCTTGCTTGGGGTGACCTGACTGGGGTCAACCAAAATCCCCCTTTGTCCAGCCCTGGAGTCCTGTATTCAGTCAGTTACCTACCAACCACTACAGTGAGAGGAACACAGGGAGAGGAGGAGTGGTGTTCCTCTCACTGTAGTGGTTGGTAGGTAACTGACTGAATACAGGACTCCCGGGCTGGACAAAAGGGGATTTTGGTTGACCCCAGTCAGGTCACCCCAAGCAAGGCGTGACCTGAAGGGTAATTAGCCAGGTGTGCAGCCTGACCTTTAAGGGTAATTAGCCAGGTGTGTGGCCCCAACCTTGGAACCCCTACAGTTTATTTTAGCTTGAAAAACATGTCTTTGATGGGGTTCTGGAACCAAACCTATATTTTACCATTAGTTATGTATTTCGCTATACGAGATTTCGCTTTACGAGTATGCCAGGTGGAACCTAACTGCTCGTATCTTCGGGACTTCCCTGTATTAATATATATATATATATATATATATATATATATATATAATTTATATATATAATATATTATATATATATATATATATATATATATATATATATATATATAATAATATATCTATATTATATCAGAATACCTTTTTCCTGTACCAAAAGACACTGCAAGTGGTAAGATGCTCGTTATGATTAACTTGGTATGTTTTAGGAAAAGACTGTCAGGGGGTTTAACAGTTCGTGTCCTGGCTTGTCCAAGGCACAGACTCTACAGTGTCATCTTCTTTGCCACCACATTATCACAATTTGGGCCAATTATCAAATATTTGTGGTTATAATTGATTACCTGTGCATAACTTAGTGCAATTTCACATCTATTCACATCAGAAACCACTCGTGCTTGCCAGTCTAAGGCTGGGCTTGCATACACGTGGCATGTATACAGTGCTGAACCGAGTATCGCGGGAGCTAGGCATTAACCCTCTCCATTTATTTATTTATTTTTATTATGCGAACCCGCAATAAATATAACTGGTCAGAGGCTACAAGGAGCTATGACGTGTGCAACAGAAAATACATTTACAACAACTACAGCACGAACTTTAGATGCCATAAAAACACAGCTAATTGAGAGAGACAGAGAGAGAGTGCTGTCGGGAGCTATACGTATTTGTGTTTCATAGTTTATTTTAAGTTTTTATTACCTTGTTACTTTTACACGAAGCAATACTGCAATATCTTTTACTGCTGTTTATGGTCTGGGAGTGGCAGCGTCTACGTGCTATTACACTACACATTACACGTACATTATTAGTATGTACTACTGTAAAAATATGTAATCAGCTATCCATATGTATCGTTAAAGTAAGTCATGAATCATTATCTAACGCAGTAACACGGGGAATACAGTGCATGCAGTAGATTTTGTAAACATAAGAACATAAGAAAATAAGGAAGCTACAAGAGGCCGTGAAATCTACACGAGGTAGTTCCTGTTACTTAAACGTTGCATCCTTGTGTTTGTGAATCAGTTCCTTGGTTTGAGTGCCTGTGCGAGGGTCGTGAGGGCCGGCAAACCTCTCTCCACACCTTGACCTTCCAGTGCCAAGATGAAGAGTGAAATCTAAGGCCATTTAAGAAAAAATAATCTTATGGTACAGGAATGCGATGCATACTTTACTTTGCTCATACATTATGAAAATATTCATTCAATATAGATTTTCCATTAATGTATTTTTTCTGTTAAAATTACACTGAGCAATTTTTTTTCTTTTCTTCAGACTTTAATTATGTTATCAGTGTTGTTATCTTTAAGTATGTACAGTTCTCTTATTTTTTACCTATTAATGGTACTTTATTTTGTTCAAATCAGCATAGTAGTAGTGATACCCATTGGTAAGATGCATAACATAATAGCATTACAAAACTATCTGTAGCCATGTGGCTGTATTACTGTATTAGTCTTACCAAACATGGAGTATGGGTAGGTGCATCTTAAGGGCCCAACACGCCACCCGCGGAAAAAGTAGTTTTTGTGTGTGTATAGTGCTATATCAGGCCTTCCTCTATAAGCTGAGTTTGGATATGAGGCCGTCATGGCACTTGCGGTAAGGTAAAAACCCAATCAAAACAAAGTTTCTGCCTCGGCTCTGTTGGCCGGCGACCTGTTGCCACGGCCACTGTTGGCCGGCTGCCTCGGCTCTGTTGGCCGGCTGCCACGGCCACTGTTGGCCGGCTGCCACGGCCACTGTTGGCCGGCTGCCACGGCCACTGTTGGCCGGCTGCCATGGCCACTGGGCCAAGGGCAGTCTTCAAGGTTTCAATAACCTGCATTTCTATATCAGGACCTTTTTGTTGAAGACTCGTTGAGCGGAAATATTTTTTTCTCTGGACAATGCTTGGAAAATCAACTTCTCCTACACTACTGCACCCACTAATTAACTAATAGTGAGCCTTGATTTGTCTGATTTATGTCATATTTGTTTCATGTTTTGGGGTTGGGCCCTTACGGCACATCTACACAGACAGATAGACATACGAACAGATGGACATTGAGTTTTACTTCATAATGGTTATCTATCTTTCATCCATGTTATACACCACTTATGAATGCATAATATGTAAAAAATTGCTCCCAAAGTTTGACTTTGAAAATCACCCAAATTACCATTAATGTTGACAGTTAATTACTATTTCATACCCGCAAATTGATCATAATCATTGTGTTCGTCATGCTCAGAATTATAATTCTGCAAAAAATCAACATCTTGGCATTGATAGTAACAGATATTTGTAACAAAACATTTCTGGACATTTGGAGCATTCTTGGGCAATTGTTCTGTTTGGCGTGATAGGCCATTAAGATGCATACACCCTCGATTAATGTCAGATACATTAAGAGGGAGTATTTTTTTATATCATAGAAACAGTAATTTGAATTGCCTTTTAAAGAATGCTACCATTGATATGTGTAATGTCTTGAGGTGTGTACTTAAGGCCTCCTCTCTCTTGGGTGGGAACAGCTCTCTGGCTGTGAGAGTTCTCTAGGCAGGAGAGGGCGAGGCCTACCAGGCCACTGTGATAATTCATGACTGAAGGTATTGCTCCCCAACCTGTTTCCTTCGCACAAGAACTCTAATGAATCTATGACTTAACTTACTGAAATAAGATTGTGAACCTGATAAGAGCACTTGTTTTATAATGAAGTAGATAACAAGTGTTTTTAGTATTTGAAAAATCTTAAAAAATTAAGCAGATGCATTGATGTATTGTATGGTATGGTAAAGGTTGGTGTTCTATCTTTGTTAAAGTATGTTTGCAGTTTCACCCAGGGAAAAACGCTAAAGTGTATGAATGTCACAGAAATGCTCAGTTCTCATGATTGTACAAGAGTTTCTTTTTATAGATTTTTACGTATAATTGCAGTGACGTGCATGGATCTCGGTACATTTCCGGGCCCATGCAACAGTGGAGGTTGTTCAATATTGTCATAATGTCTATGGTAATGAACACAGTCAGTGCATCGTGCAGTGTTCTCTGTGAGACGTCATCTTCCATAATGCTGATCCATACTTTTTTTATCATACATTCTTCATTTAAAGTCAAGACTATTGATTTTGAATTCACACTTTTTTTAAAGGCTCCTCAAAAGACAAATCAAATAGATGCTGAGGTAGAGGCGGTAGGCAGCACCAGGGTCACACTACTTGCACCACTGCTCTTCACTATCAAATTACTATGATTAACCAGTTTTTCTCGCATGATTAGTTCTTTTTGAGTTACCGAGATGTTTACGTATGTAGAAAAGGTTAGAAAGTAGCAACGTAATTAATATGAAGTTTGAGCCCGTTAAAAAATGTTGATGGCTATATTGCCAGGGAGCTTGTGTGAAAAGATCAAGAAATGCTTTCCCCATGTATTTCTTATGCAGAGGATCTTTATAAGAGGAGCACATGCAGGAATCAGAAGTGATTTTGCTCACTTTGGTGCTGCCTATCATCCTTGGAGTAATATTTTGAGATTAAGTATTGATATTAAAATGAACATGAAATGTACTCTGCTTTTACAACTATGAGGGGATTCAGATAACCTGTGAGTAAGATTTGAAGTTACACTGTGGGTGTCATGGTAGATTTTTAGTGAAAGTCAAGGCTACATTTTTCATGGTTTCTTTATAAACATTAGAATGTATTTACTTTCACTCTTCTGAGACATCCAGAGGTTAAGTTAATATGTCTGACTAAGAAAATGACTGCAATATGTTACACAGACAGGGAATCATAATAATGCCATCATGATTAAATCTCAAAATACTATATGTTGGGTTTGAACAGAATTCTACCCAGAAACTATTGCTTTATATAAGTGATGGCCATGTTCGAAACAAATAATACCAGCCCTGATATCCTGCCTTTTTGTCCCCCTCCATGCTTTTAACCCCTAGACTTACGTGAACTTATTGAGGGACTTGACAGCACACTGACACGAGCCCCTCGAGCAGCAGATTGCCAAACTTTTGAAAGTTCCTGAGGTATGCAAAATTTGTGTGTTGTATTTCTAAATAGTACTATAATGTGAATCTACTTCTGCATAATGTCATGAAAGATATTCACATGTTGATTATGATGTAGATGATTGACAGTGCCACGCCTGTCTTTTCTGGGCAGGAGGGGAGGACTCTTATGCCCGTACTGAGAGTCATGATGAAGGTTGAGCGACAACCTTCGTCGACTTAGGAAGGTTACCACAAAAGGGATAGTTTTCGGAACGAAGAGCAGCGACGAAGGTCGAAAACTATCCCTTTTGTGGTAACCTTCCTAAGTCGACGAAGGTTGTCGCTCAACCTTCATCATGACTCGGTACGGGCCTTAGTAACAGAACATTGTTATTAACTTGTATTTGGTATAATGAAAGAAGCAGCATTGGGATGAGAAAGATTAGAAACAGATGGAAATGACCCAGCAGATAGCAGTGTTGCATCATAAAGGACTACCATCAGTTCCAATGGCAGCTTGAGGAAGGATCTAGCCAGGCCAAGGCAGAGGCTGTAAGGTATAAGGGGTTATCAAGTATACTAGCTGGCTTATACCGTCTATTACACAGCTGGTTTATATGTCAGCTGGACATTTTTTTAAGTTTGATGTCAAGTGTGATAGAGTGAGAGTTAATTATATAAAAGCCTCTAGTTCAAAAGGCTTTAGTTAGTTCTACTATTTTCCATCTCTCCTCATTGCTCTCACACAGTCCTAGCTCAGTAAGGATTCCCCGCTTATATTACTCCTATACATACTCCTATTGGTGTATGAGAAATAGACCATAGGACTGTATGTGTGTATGTGGTTATATTTGGTGGGTTTTTCCCCTTTTTTACATTCTCTGATCTACTGATAAAGAAAAGAATGCAGGAGCAGCCAGATTTTAATGTTCTAAGAAGGAGGAGCAGCCAGATTTTAATGTTCTAAGAAGGAGGAGCAGCCAGATTTTAATGTTCTAAGAAGGAGGAGCAGCCAGATTTTAATGTTCTAAGAAGGAGGAGCAGCCAGATTTTAATGTTCTAAGAAGGAGGAGCAGCCAGATTTTAATGTTATAAGAAGGAGGAGCAGCCAGATTTTAATGTTCTAAGAAGGAGGAGCAGCCAGATTTTAATGTTCTAAGACCATTGTTGTGTTGTACGAACATAAGACATAAGGAAGCTACAAGAGGCCGTGAGACCTTTAAGGCCTCTTCCATTTGTGCCCAAGTTGCATGAACCAGTTCTTTCAGTTCAGGGTTGGGTTCGCGTGTCACAAATGGAACGCAAAAACCCCGTTGTTTTTTTACAAACATACTCAGCTGGCGAGGCAATTTAAGAGAGAGAGAGATACCGAGAGAGAGAGAGAGATAACGAGAGAGAGAGATAACGAGATATAACTCAGCTAGCTGCTATGTGAAGGGATCATATCAAGTTTAAGATCGCGGGAACGCATGGCCTCCACCAGCCATGTATGCCTCTTTTATGCCGTCTGACATCCTCTCCGACTCGTGCATGCGGAAAACCCTTCACGATAAGAGAAATAGGGCCCAAGGCGACCATTGTTTGTTATGAACTGAAAACTCTACCCAAGCTACCCACCAATGGATGTGGGTAGAGGAAGTTCAAGGGTTTTGCTGAGTTACTACGCGCTTTGCCTCGGACCCAGGTTTTCGTGCGCAAATGGAACGCCTGAATTCTTGGGTTCCGTGAACTGGTTCTTGAAATGTCGCAAATGGAAGAGGCCTATAAGGAATGATAGCCTCACTACTGCTGTGTCTGTGCCACTGAAGATGATACACAGTAGTTTATATCATGACTGTATAATCTACCCTGTTTCAGCGTTGTTTTATGCTTTGTAGCTGCAAGTATATGTCAATACAGAAGGAATGAGAGAGAGAGAGAGAGTAGAGAGAAAGGAATGATGAAAAAGAGAGAAAGAGAGAGAGGGAAGAAAGAGAGAAGGGAAGGCAGAGGAAGGGAGGGAAGAGAGGAAGGGAGGGAAGAGAGGAAGGGAGAGAGAGAATAAAGAGAGAGGAAGGGAGAGAGAGAATAAAGAGGAGAGGAAGGGAGAGAGAGAAAAAAGAGAGGAAGGGAGGAATAAAGAGAGGAAGGGAGAGAGAGAATAAGAGAGGAAGGAAGAGAGAGAGAATAAAGAGAGAAAGGAGGGAAGGGAGGGAATAAAGAGAGGAAGGGAGAGAGAATAAAGAGAGAGGAGGGAGAGAGAGAAAAAAGAGAGAGTAGGGGAGAGAGAGAGAAAAAGAGAGAGGAAGGGGGGGAAGAGACAGTAAGAGAGAGAGAGAATGGGGATTTTCAAAGCTAAGCCGCCAGATGTCCCTCGCGCATCTCACATCCTCAGCATTTTTCAGGCTGAATGATCTATCATTTACCGTAATTCCCGGGTACTTCTTTGGGACTATCAGAATTACCCTTCAATACAACAACTGAAACAGTTCTTAATAAAAAATGTAGTTTATCATTTTTATTTGTCTGCACTTGGGTGAAAATATTGGCAAAACAATTGAATATTTGAAAACTCAATTTTTAAAAAAATCGTCTTTTCATAAAAAAACGCAAGTTAAAGCAGAATGAGGCTCAGGAAATATCTACTTGTATGTAAGCATTCACTGAGTACCTTTTTTGGGGTGTGTCTGTCTGTCTTGCGACGAACATTTAACCAAACAGAGTGTGGCGTTTCAGCATCTCCACAGAAACCACCCCGCCGGCAGGATCTGTATCATCCCCCTTTCCCTGTAGAAAACCACACGGGTAGGAACTCAGCACAGCGCCCCCGCTCCTTACCTCACGCTCATACTCTGATACTCCTAACTCCTCAATACCAGAAACTGTCATCCTAACTATTATCACCCGCTTATCTCATCACACTCTCTATCCTCTACTGGAATATTCGTGGCATCCGCTCCCCATACCGTTTCCCACATAAAGGAGACTTTCGTCTTTCGAGACGGAAATAGTAAACAAACGCTCTCAAACTGTCTTCCATCCGGACTGTTTGTTGAGGTGCCAAGCACTTAAATTACTTCTTGGTTAAATGTTCGTCGCAAGAGAGACATTACACCCAAAAAAGGTACTCATGAATGCTTACATACAAGTAGATATTTCCTGAAGCCTCTTCTGCTGACTTGTGTTTTTTTTATGAAAAGACGATTTTTAAAGATTGAGTTTTCAAATATTCAATTGTTTTGCCAATATTTTCACCAAGTGCAGACAAATAAAATGATAAACTACATTTTTTATTAAGAACTGTTTCAGTTTTTTGTATTTAAGGGTAATTCTGATGTCCAAAAAAGTACAGAGAATTTACGGTAAATGATAGATCATTCAGCCTGAAAGTGCTGAGGATGTGAGAGCCTGAGAGACAGGCTTGAGCGTGAGCTTATTAGAAAACTCCCCATAAAGAGAGCAAGTGGCTGGCAGTGACTTTGAAATCAGCTGTTTGGTTTGGACCCAGAAACCGGACGGCGAGCAAAACAGTCCGTTATTTTAGCTTTTTTGACCAATTTCTACAGGACTAACGGCTACAGGACAGTGCACAAGGTAACTGTAGACACTTAGGCATCTACAGGTATACAGGCAACCTAAATAAACCCTTAAATAACCCTAAAATAAGAACATTTTCCTAACATGGCGTAAAGAATGGGTAATATTTTGATACTTTTTGCCGAAACAGTCGTGTATTTTAGTTGTTTTGACCCATTTCCCGTGGATTGTCGGCTACAGGACAGTGCATGGAGTCTGTTAGACACACCACGCCTGGATCCTTAGTTAATAAATAATCTCTGTTCCAGGCTGCTTGGTATCACATTTTCCTTCAGTCTTTTTTCTTGATACAGTAAAACCTCTCGTATTCGGACCCTCATTGTTCCAACCTCCTACTTTTTTTTTTTTTTTTTTTTTTTTTTTTTTTTTTTTTTTGGGGGGGGGTCAAAATTTCCTAGCTAATATATACACCTAGAATTTTTTTTTTTTTTATTTGGTTTTTATAGGGGTCAAAATTTCCTAACTAATATACTATTACACAGAATTTTTTTTTTTTTTTAGGGGTCGAAATTTCCTAGCTAATATACTATACACATAGAATTATTTTTTTTAGTGGGCGAAATTTCCTACCTAATACAGTATATACAACTAGATTCTTTTTATTTATTTATTACTATTTTTTTTTTTTTATACCTATCCCCCCATATATAATCCCCCCATTATTCGGATCCTTGCATTACTCGGACCACTCCTTGGCCCAATTAGTCCCAATATGAGAGGTTTTACTGTATATAATTTTCTCAGCCATTCATCTAATAGTGCCGACCGGGGTAATTTGGTCCTGGTTTTGACAAACTTTGATCTAGTTTCCATATCTATTGAAATAAACAAACAAAAAGTTAATACAATCATAGGAAAGGGTCACTACCTATATGTCATTAAAGTTTGAACAAATTTCCATTATAGCTCTGTTACAATACACTGCAAAGTGCGGACCGCATTGTTACAACTAAATGGGGTAATCGGACCTAACTCTGGGTAAATTGGTCATATATATATATAAAAAAAAAAAAAAAAATTTTTTAAAAAATTTGACAACCTCCAAAAACTTAAACAACATTCCCATACCATGCCCATGGACACTATCAAACATTATGTGAGCTTTCTTCACATGCTCTGGGAGGCGGAAAAGATGACCAACACGCACACGTTTGGGGTTCCAGTCTTTGAGTTCCTAGTCTTTTTTCTTTTTCTAGGTTTTATGTTAGTTTTTTTTTTATAATTTCTAAGCATTGTTACTTAATTTAGTAATACTTTACACTAGGGCCAAAAATTCCCTACAAAATTTGGGGAGTAGGGTTTTTCTGTTTATCATATTGGATTCTAGGAAACCTTCTCTCTATGAGCTTCCGTCACAATGCACTTCTTTCGGAGATATAAGATGTTTTTAATAGGAAGGAGATCCGAGTGTATAGGAGATATGAAAATTAAACTAACCTAAACCCACCTTTTGACTCACTAACCTAACCTAACACACCTTTTTTTAACCTCCAAACTAATGTCAAATCTGCATTAAAAAGTGTCCGCGAAAAGGGAAAAACGGGGAGGCGTTTCAGGTCACAAGAGGAAGAAGAGTCAGGCGCACGTAAACACTTGGCTCTCGCCTCCCTATGAACATGTCATTATCTCGAAAGTAATGATTTGCGAGGGAAAACTCATAGAAAAAAATGTTTCCTAAAATTTAAATAAGGTAAACAGAACCACACTCCCAATTGTGTAGGGAATTTCGGTCCAAAATGTAAAATAATACCGTTAGGTTATTTAATAAATCCCCATGTTAGGTTAGTTAACTAGCAGGGAGGTATGGGTGGGCATAGCCCCCCAGGTTTATGTCAGGAGAGTATTGGTTTATAGGAAAATTATTGGTTGAAACTGCACATTTACCGTATCATTAAGGTAAACAGAAATCATTCTCCCAATTGTGTAGAGAATTCGGGTCCTTGAGTAAAAATTTACTCTTAATTTATAATACCAGCCCCCTTTAAAACTAATTCCATATTAGCATTCAACAATCTGAAACAAAGAAACAAGTGCAAATAAGCAGTTAATCCTCATCGTGATATGCGTGAGGGGTAAAATTACACTGGCCCAAATTTTACCCCACGAGAGTTTTGTCACCGGGGTTTAAATACGGATCCAAACTGAGCATTGATCATACGAAAATGAGACAAGATAGAGCATTTTTGATATTTTCATGTTAAAGTAGAGGAAAAGACACAAAATATACGCTTATTTACAAGAATGTACTCAGTCTGGTATTTGAATCCCATAAAAGTTCGCCAAATCAGCTGATTTTGTAAACAACTTTGCCACACTTTTTTTTGCTGTCATTTTACTCATTTCTATTTTGGGTTTCTGGGTTCTTACAAAATTCGATATTTATATCATATTAATACTAGAAATTTAAAATGGTTGTTTTACACGGGGCTATTCAAAACTGTTACACTCTTATTTATATTGAAAACAAACACCAAAGCAAAATGGGGGTCCGAATAAACCGGTCCGTTGGAAGGACCAGATTACCCCCGGTCGGCACTACTAACCCTTAAAAAACATGCTGCTTTCTCTTCCTCTGTTTTTTGTCATTTTCTGCCTTACTTCCTCTTTCCTTTCCTTTCCTCTTCCTTGACGGTTTGTTTTGCAATCCCCTCCCTGTCATCAATCCGTTGACCTCGGCCAAAAAGGGGCTCTCCGCCAGGATCTCCTGGGTTGCAGTCTGCACTTCAACCCTTTTTTGATGGCTCTATCTCTTCCTTCGGGCATAAGGCCCAAATTTTACTACTTCTTCCACTTCATTTTCAAGTCTTGTCTCTGCCTCCTCATCATTCAATTTCATAAACAACGTTTATTCACCCTATTAGTCCAGTTATTCACCTCCCTTTCAGGAAGAGGAAGGAGGTAGGAGGCCTTGCCAAGTGTGGTGTGATTGAGGCGAAGCAGGGTGGGGGGCCCCGCAGGCAGGACAAGTGCCCGGGCAGCGCGTGGCTCTCTGTGTGCTGACTGTCACCACTTTTTGGCAGGTGGCTGAGTCACAGTCCAAGCCGGCTGGCCCCGCCCGGCACTGACCCGGCTCTGCTTGCGGCAATCCCCCGAGGGTTCCGCAGTACCGGCCGTTGCGTGTGGGGGGCCAAGTGTTGCTGCGGTGGAGGCGGGTGGGGCCCCGGGCAGCAGCATAGTGGCCGGGGAGCAGCAGGATCAGTCGGGGCCTCAGGGGTGGGGAGGCACAGGGGTGATGGAAAGAATCACCTGGGGCAGGCAGCTCAGGCCCCAAGGCACACAGTGAGCTGAAATGCCAGCAGTGTGACAAACATTCAAACGCAAAAGTTGGCTTTGAGAAAACTTCTTTGACACACAGTGGTGTTAAGATTATGAATGTTTAGAAATGTGGGAAAAATTTTACTCTAAAATCTAACCTCACCACAACACCCCTGACACACAGTGGTGTTAAGAATTATAATTATGAATTGTTTAGAGTGTGGGAAAAGATTTACTACAATGGGTTTCCCTCACCAAACACAACCCTGATACACAGTGGTGTTAAGAATTATGAATGTTTAGAGTTGGGAAAAGATTTACTACAAAGGGTGAACTCACCAACACACCCTGACACACAGTGGTGTTAAGAATCATGAATGCCTAGAGTGTGGGAAAAGGTTTTATACCCGTTTTTTGATTCAAACCCAAACACACCCTGACACACAGTGGTGTTAAGATCATGGATTTCCTGAGTGTGGGAAAAGATTTTACTATAAAGGGTGAACTCACCAGACACACCCTGACACACAGTGGTGTTAAGAATTATGAATGTTTAGAATGTGGGAAAAGATTTATTACAATGGGTTCCCTCACGCACACACCCTGACACACAGTGGTGTTAAGAATTAGAATGTTTAGAGTGTGGGAAAAAATTTACCTACAAAGGGTGAACTCACCAAACACACCCTGAAAACCACGTGGGTGTTAAGAATCATGAATGCCTAGAGTGTGGAAAAGGTTTTATACCCGTTCTGACTCACCAACACACCCTGAAACACACTGGTGTTAAGAACCATGAATGCCCTAGAGTGTGGGAAAAGATTTTCTACAAAGGGTGACTCACCAGAAAACACCCTGACACCCAGTGGTGTTAAGAAACCCTGAATGCCTAGAGTGTGGGAAAAGGGTTTTTTTACCCGTTCTGAACTCAACCAACACACCTTTAGACACACTGGCTTGCGGGAGTTCAAGTGTGATATTTGTAGGGAAGTGTTTTTAAGACAAAGCCTGAGATTGCCCAGCACATGAAGATCCACTTTGAGGTGGTGTGTTGTGTGGACAAGTGTGGTTGTACCCGTGCCTGTGGGAAATGTGTCCTGTGTGGCAATGGGTGGGTGGTGGTGGTGGTGGGCAGTGTGTTTTCATGTGTGGTGGCAGCCGTGCCCTTGTGTTCTGTGAGGGAGTAATGGCCCCAGCAGTTGGGTTTGGGGTTTGGGATGCAGGTGTGACTTTCAAAAAATGTAAACCAGGTTTTAAAGTTTTTCTCTGCTGATTGCCTTAAAAAACAGTCTTTTTTCACGCATAAGTTACCACCTATTTTCTGCAGGTCCACTATATGTAATATCGCATAAATCTTACTCTGTCTCTTCATAATAGGACAGAAAAAGGAAAAATGATGACAACTGCATTAAAAACAAGTCAAATTGTCTACAAATATACAAGACAGTGCGACAAAGTTTTGAAAAAAAACGAGACTATAAATATTTACACCTGTGTCTATTTCATGCAGGTTTTTTTCCCTAGAATGATCAAAGTAAACCTGGAAAGATGAAACATGGTATACTAGTGTGAACATTCCCCTAAATATGAAGGCATTAATACAATAAGGCAGAAATTTGCCTAAAAAGGGGTAGCTAGTGTCCCTTATGGCAATGGTGAAAAGTAACCCAAACACGATGGAAATAGTTATAGATAAAGCACCATGAGTAGAATTAAAAACATTTGGAGTATTACACCTGAACAAAAATAATCATTGAGGCAAATACAGGAGCTCCCATACTTACGTACGGGTTTGTTGGGTTTGTACTGAACTTGCAATATAACAAAAGTTGGTTCAGCATTACTCTTTCATACTGAACACTGCACACACCCACTGTCAAAAAGAACAAAAGTACACTACAGCTTATAGCCCAATATTACTCAACAGTTGGGCCCATATTGTATCAGCTTAAATGGTCTATACAGCTTATAGCCCAATATTTCTCAACAGTGCCTATATTGTATCACTTAAATTGGTCTTAACAGCTTATAGCCCAATATTACTCAACAGTGCCTATATTGTATCAGCTTAAATGGTCTATACAGCTTATAGCCCAAAATTACCAACAGTGCCTATATTGTATCAGCTTAAATGGTCTCTACAGCTTATAGCCAATATTACTCAACAGTGCTTATATTGTATCAGCTTAAATGGTCTATACGTAGTGTCAATGGTTCTTACTATTACCATCACAACTGACTGGCTGGCTGGCTGACTGGGTGACTGACTGACTACACTCTTAAAGCTTCTGAGACATGTTGGAGGATGAAAAATACATGAAAACCACTGCATAGGGTTTTAATTACTCACAGGTTTGTAGTACGTATCTCTGAATGTATGTAAATTGAACGTTGGGATGATTTAGAGGGAGAGTTTTCCCTGGGTTGTTTTTTTTGCCATTTTTGTTGCAAATCACTACCGTAGATAACAGTAAAGTCGCCACCTGCACTAATGTCGCCAGGCGCCATATATTACGAATTATAGCATTACTACTGCTGTGTCTGACCCTTTAAGTGATACACAGTAGTTTATATCATGACTGTATAATCTACCCTGTTTCAGCGTTGTTTTATGCTTTGTAGCTGCAAGTATATGTCAATACAGAAGGAATGAGAGAGTAGAAAGGAATGATGAAAAAGAGAGAAAGAGAGAGAGGGAAGAAAGAGAGAAGGGAAGGGAGAGAGAATAAAGAGAGTAAGGGAGAGAGAGAGAATAAAGAGAGGAAGGGAGAGAGAATAAAGAGAGAGGAAGGGAGAGAGAGAGAATAAAGAGAGAGGAAGGGAGAGAGAGAATAAAGAGAGCAAGTGGCTGGCACTGACTTTGTAATCAGCTGTTTGGTTTGGACCCAGAAACTTGACGGCGAGCAAAACAGTCCGTTATTTTAGCTATTTTGACCAATTTCTACAGGACTAACGGCTACAGGACAGTGCACAAGGTAACTGTAGACACTTAGGCAGCTACAGGTATACAGGCAACATAAATAAACCCTTAAATAACCCTAAAATAAGGTAAAATAAGAACATTTTTCCTAACATGGCGTATAGAATCGGGAAATATTTTGATACTTTTTGCCGAAACTCGTGTATTTTAGCTGTTTTGACCCATTTCCCGTGGATTGTCGGCTACAGGACAGTGCACAAGGTAACTGTAGACACTTAGGCAGCTACAAGCAACCTAAATAAACCCTTAAATAACCCTAAAATAAGGTAAAATAAGAACATTTTTCCTAACATGGCGAAATGTACCCTTCAGTACTTCTCAAGGTATCCTCTAGTACTTTCTCATGTTCTTCCTTCCTCCAAGTCTTTGTTTTTTGGGGGGTAGGGTCGCCCCCTATAGTCTTGTTTTCTAGTTGTGACTTCTATTGGTACACTCACTATTGCAGCTCTTCCTTCTCCATACTCCACTTTGTTTATACTTTCACCCTTATATTTTGTCCTTATCATAACTCCACCACTTCTGTCCCTTCTGCACATGTTGTAGTTATTACTTATCAACACTTGGTCTTCTAAGCATTGAGTCTGTTAGACACACCACGCCTGGATCTTTAGTTAATAAATAACACTGGGGAACAAATTTTTGTTGAGTTAGGTCTGACACTTGTTATTAAGTAATTTTTGGGTGCTGAATCCAAAACTGATCTCAGTTTTTCTCTATCACGTCAAGTTTTTGAACTGTAGGATTTTCGTTTTCTTAAAAAATATGAAAAATACTGTACATAACAGTAACAGTGCTTATTTTATAAAAAGTTGCAAATGTTAACATACAATGAAAAATGAAAGAAATAGGCATGAATATAATGTTTATTTAACATTATCATGTTTTTAGAAAGGATAAGGCTATAATTGTGTGCAGGTTAAGGTAAAAATTTACGTTTGTAGCTTTGTCTGGAGTGTTCAACTTGAGGACTATCGCGTTTGATGCTCCAACAATAGTCAGCCATCATATGCACATCCCATCTACCCTGGTAACGTTCTTCCATAACCTTCAAATCTTGTGAAATCGTTCACCTTGCTCGTCGCTAGCAGCACCAAGATTTTCCGGAAAGTTGACAAGATGGCTATGCAAAAAATGTACTTTAATACTCATGTTGCAACCAAGCACTTTGTAGCTCTCCAATAGTTTCTGAACAATTTCTGTGTAATTACTTGCACGTGTATTTCCAAGAAAAGTTCTTGACGACGTCTTTGAATGATAGCCAAGCATTCTTTTCAAGGTCTGACATAGTACCGTTGAAATGTTCATCTTTGATGAGCTGTCGAATTTGTGGACCATCAAACACACCGGCCTTGATTTTTTCAATTGACAGTCCAGGAAATGCCAAGATGATGTACTTCAAACAGTCGCCATCAGTTTGACAATGCTTTTACAAATTGTTTCATGAGACCTAGTTTTTTATGTGCAGAGGTGGGAATATTATTTTCTTCCTGTCAACAAGTGGCTCATGTACAATGTTAGGATCTCCAGGTTTAAGATCAGATCTCGGAGGCCAATTCGTCTGACCCAATGCTTCTCTTGAGCTCTGCTATCCCACATACAGAGAAAGCAGGGATACTTTGTGTATCCACGTTGTTGACCAAGAAGGAAGGACACCATTTTTAGGTCAACACAGATGATCCAATTGTGTTTGTCATATTGCAATAACTCAATGACTCTCTTTACATCTCCATATTCTTCACGAAGACAGACCGAATGCCCAATAGGGACTGCGCCAAACAAATTGCCATTGTGTAGAAGGACACACTTCAAGCTCCGCTTTGAGCTATCAATAAACAATCGCCATTCATTTGGATTGTAGATTGAAAGCCCTAATTCCTTCAGTAAACCAGGAATGTTATGGCAAAACACAAAACCGCTGGCACTTCGAAAGTACTGCAGAAATGTACTTTCTCTGGTTCGAAAGTATGATACCTTCACTCCTTGTTCAAGTATGTTTTTCTCGTTCAGTCTTGATGCTAGTATTTCTGAAGCTTTTTTGGATAGGCCCAAATCACGTGCTAAATTATTCAACTCATGCTGATCAAATCCCCTACGAACTGAATCCTCGTGAATGTCAAAATCTGCATCATTGCTGTCACGGCGTTCTTCAACATCACTCAGATCTTCTAGAGGAGGTAGTTGTTCGAAAACTGGCACTGGAATTTCAGCTGAATGAGGCATTGGTCTTATAGCTGACGGTAGATTAGGATATTCTATTTTACTTTTATTTTTCTTGTTAAAATCCTGATGTTTTCACTAAACAAAAGTAACAGTCTGTGGAATGATCTTTTTGCTCTCGCCAAACCATGGGGA
Organism: Chionoecetes opilio; assembly: GCA_016584305.1. NCBI lineage: Eukaryota > Metazoa > Arthropoda > Malacostraca > Decapoda > Majidae > Chionoecetes > Chionoecetes opilio. Next base: position 184,942 of record JACEEZ010004786.1, on the reverse strand, counting down.
TACCAAATGCCAACTTTTCACGTGTTCCTTTGGTCCACATCCGTAATCTCTCGACACACTGCTTGCACACTTTGTGAGGGGCCCATAGCTTGTCTTGATCACCGAGTTTCACTTTAAAATATGTGAAATATGCTTGTTTGACAAATACGCTGATGCTTGCCCTCTGACTTGGAATGGTGAAACTACCACATATATAGCAGAAGGAGTCAGGGTTGTTTAGGCATTTACGACGAGACGTAGCAGGATCAGACATGATCTGAAACAAAAGAAATATATACCTATGTAAATAAAACACTAAGCTGGAATAGTTACAAGCTTTGAAAACAAAAAAAACAGCATAAAACGAAATAGAAATTACAATGGTATGTTGTTACAAGGTTAAGAGAAAAGCCATAACACATCCTCCTAATTCCTACTATCCTAGCTTTCTGTTTGCAGATATTGTTAGTACTGACCTATTGGGAGCTGCACACACCTCTCACCGCACTGTCTCAATTGTAACTGCACAAACAAGTTGCCACATAGCTCTCGATGAGTCAAATCGTAATCAGCTGGCAAGTTTTACTACAGCTCACAAGTGGAATTTTGCTTATCTGGAGGGTAAGCTGTGGAGAAAAAACTTGACGTGCTAGAAAAAAAACTGACTACAGATTTGGAATCAGCATGCCAATTTTAGTCTAAATAAGCTACAAAATCTAACTCAACAATTTTTTTTTCTTCAAATTGTTCCCCAGTGTAATCTCCGTTCCAGGCTGCTTGGTATCATCACATCTGTGTTCGTGTACATCGTCAGTCGACCGGCCGTCGCGTGTGGTGGCCAGAGTGTTGCTGCGGTGGAGGCTGTGGGGCCGGGCAGCAGCATGAGTGGCCGGGAGCAGCAGGATCAGTCTGCCTCAGGCGTG
>JACEEZ010004786.1:94040-181540 GCA_016584305.1 Chionoecetes opilio | reverse complement strand
AACACTCTTATAACCTAGGGTGACTTAAGACCAGAACAACTTAGGACCGGTCGGTGGGTCCCGATCACGGGCGTAAGTGGACCACCACTCGGTGTATATCGCATAAACCTTACTCAGTCTCTTCATCATTGGACAGCCGCAGGAAAAGTGATCACAACTGAACAGTGTACATATGCGATTGTGTTGAATACATCATGGGGGTTTTTTTCAGAATTTTTACTAAATGGGTGTTTTTCACTCACAGTCGCTCGCTCTCTCTCTCTCTCTCTCTCTCTCACCGGCACACTCAAGCAGCCCTTCAGTCTTGCGTTCTGCAGCACCAACACTGGATCCAACACCCCCTGTTTGCAGACGTTCTCAAGATTGACTTAACCCCTTCACGCCCAGAGCTTTCCTGGGTTATAAAAAAGGGTCTGTTGTTAGCTATAAAATTACGAAAAGTAACTCAAGGCCTCTTCCATTTGTGCCCAAGTTGCATGAACCAGTTCTTTCAGTTCAGGGTTGGGTTCGCGTGTCACAAATGGAACGCAAAAACCCCGTTGTTTTTTTTACAAACATACTCAGCTGGCGAGGCAATTTAAGATAACGAGAGAGAGAGATAACAAGAGAGAGATATATAACTCAGCTAGCTGCTATGTGAAGGGATCATATCAAGTTTAAGATCGCGGGAACGCATGGCCTCCACCAGCCATGTATGCCTCTTTTATGCCGTCTGACATCCTCTCCGACTCGTGCATGCGGAAAACCCTTCACGATAAGAGAAATAGGGCCCAAGGCGACCATTGTTTGTTATGAACTGAAAACTCTACCCAAGCTACCCACCAATGGATGTGGGTAGAGGAAGTTCAAGGGTTTTGCTGAGTCACTACGCGCTTTGCCTCGGACCCAGGTTTTCGTGCGCAAATGGAACGCCTGAATTCTTGGGTTCCGTGAACTGGTTCTTGAAATGTCGCAAATGGAAGAGGCCTTAAGAAGGAGGAGCAGCCAGATTTTAATGTTCTAAGGAGGAGCAGCCAGATTTTAATGTTCTAAGAAGGAGGAGCAGCCAGATTTTAATGTTCTAAGAAGGAGGAGCAGCCAGATTTTAATGTTCTAAGAAGGAGGAGCAGCCAGATTTTAATGTTCTAAGAAGGAAGAGCAGCCAGATTTTAATGTTCCAAGGAGGAGGAGCAGCCAGATTTTAATGTTCTAAGAAGGAGGGGCAGCCAGATTTTATTCTTCCTACTATCAAGTTCAAGTTCAAGACCAGTAGCGGCAAGTCAACAAGGTTCAGCCTCCCTGTGCCACTGTTTCTCTGCTGTATTCCCTCAACTTGTGCAAATAGCGGCTCGAATTCACGACGAAGGTGAAGCCCTAAGAGGTGTTTCCAGGTCACAGCAGAAGGGTGTGTGGCACGCCTTCTTGGCCAAGTAATGGACTGACGTAAGTGGACGTTTTGGACAACACTGCGGCGAGGTAGGAACCATTGTTGTGTTGTACGAACATAAGACATAAGGAAGCTACAAGAGGCCGTGAGACCTACACGTGGTAGTTCCTGTTACTTAACACTACCCACATCCACCTTTAATTCTCATCCATAACGCTGTCTAGCCTCCTTGTAAAGCTCCCTATTGACTCCACTATTTTTGGTAAATTTCTAGCGTTTGCCCATAGTATCCCTCTTCCCCCAAACAATACACACACACACACAAGCCCACCCCAGCCATCACACCCACCATTAGCCCGCCCCAATAAAAGCCCCATACACACACACACAAGCTAGCCCCGTCGGTATTATTTTACACTAGGACCAGAATTCCCTGTACAATTTGGAGTGGTTTCTGTTTACCTTATTGGATTCTGGGAAACATTCTCTCTATGAGCTTCCGTCGCAAATCATTACTTTTGGAAATAATGACATGTTTATAGGGAGGAGAGAGTCAAGTTATTGTTGTTGAAGGGCAGTGATGTCGAAGTCGACGATATTCGCCCTGGTGTACAGCCGTGAAGTAATCACGGTCTCGAGAGTTGATTAGTCTTCCTCAGGAAGGCACAGGTGAGGCGGATGACGGTGGGGCGTTGTGATGGGTTGTCCGTCCGTCCGCCATACTCTTCTTCCTCTTGTGACCTGCATCGCCTCTGTTCTTCCCTTGCCGCGGACACTTTTTGGTAAATTTCTAGCGTTTGCCCATACTCTTCCCCTTCCCCCAAACAAGAGAAGTACATACCCACACACACACACAAGCCCACCCCAGCCATCACACCTACCATTACCCCACCCTATATATATATATATATACACACACACACACACACACACACACACACACACACACACACACACACACACACACACACACACACACACTAGCCCCGCCCCATAAACCTGTGGGGGGAGGAGTTTCTCCGCCCCGCTAGTAGCCCTCCCAAGTTGGGGGCCACCTAGCGTAGCAGAAAGCTTTGGGCCCCTGCGACCCTCCCGGTGACGTCATGACTCAGGCTATGCCCACGTAAATATATTTCAAAAAAAACTTTTTTGTTCCTGGTTCAATCTTAGATCTGATTACAGTTTTAGAATCTGCATTTCATATCACGAGCTTTTATATATCTACCATGATTTTTAATGCGATATTTAAAAAGTCGATAAAAAGTAGAAGAAATATGGCGCTGGTGGCGCCCCCTATATACTCTGCTAATTTTGATAATTCTCCCGCCAATTCCAGGTTTATGAGGCTTTTCTTGTTTGTCTGATTTATATCTAATATTTCCATATAGATAATGTACTTAATGAAGCGTGTTATTAGGCTATTTACATGAAGGCATCAATTCGTGTTCTGTCACGTCAAACTATTTCTCTGCAAAATATATTTTTTATTTTTTATTCTTGGGTTTGAGGCAATAATTGTGTTAGATATTAAACCAATACGTTTGTAATATTTTTTAGATTATATTATCATGCTTGTTTCACGGTCCTAAGTTCGGGCTTGGCATAACCCTTCTGTATTTTTTTTATTCCATTTTTTTTCTTTTTTTCCATCTATCCCCTAAGCATAGATGTATTAGGTTTTATGTTTCTTGATTTATTGGAAGGTTTGTACATTCATGTAAGTCGTTATTTACGCTGTCATGATGTCTGCCTAGCGGAAAGTACTCTCGGTGTTCACCCTGTGACGTCATCACTTGCTTCCAATAATCTAACCTAACCTCCGCTTCATCAAATCTAACCTAACCTCCGCTTCATCAAATCTAACCTAACCTCCTTCAGGGGAGGGTTCCGCCCCCCTTGAGCCCCCGATAATCTAACCTAACCTATTAACTGCCCCCCTAGACCCCCCCCCCCCGGTAACCTAACAAAATTGTACCTGACCTCTTAGCGGGGGGGGGGGGGGGGTGTTCTCGACACCCCGGTCATCATTCTGTTTGTGAGGATCGTCAGGTTCACACGTCTCTGGACTCAGAAGAAATGCAATCTATTATCCCTAGATCTAGGGAATTTTTACAACACCCCAAACTCAATAACTATGTAGTTGCGATGCATATTTTGTACCCCAGCCAAATAAACCGCAATTTGCCCAGGTCCCCAAGCTTGTTTTGGGGGAGAGGGGGGAATATGGGCAAACACTAGAATAATACCCTATTTTTTATTTTTATTTAATTTTTTTTTTTCTTATGTAATTGTTTAATTTTTAAATGTTTTTGTGCACATACAAATCAGTAGTGATGCTATAATTCGTAATATATGGCGCCTGGCGATATTAGGGCAGGTGGCGACTAAAGTGTTATCTACAGTAGCTACAGTAGCTACTGGTTTTCACTATTATCATTTGCGACTGCTCTATTTTACATTTAAATTACAGGCTACTTTTTACAAGATCTTAGGGCTGTCCTCAAACCCTTCTAGCATGGAAGAGTGTGAAGTTCTTGAAGTTAAAGAAGAATGCACATCTCAAGGTGAGTTCTGCTTAACTTTTATAGATATTGGAAACATTATTGTTGAGTTCAGTTTTAGGCGACACACTGCTTGCTGGGCGCAGATTTCAAATGTTCATGATGCAATACATATATGTGATTTTATTTATTAATTTCCTCTTAATACAAGTTCCAGTTGCTTAACTACCCGGGTAGTTGAATACCGAATAGCAGGGGTCTTCCTGAATATTGGAAATAAACCAATAAACTAAACTTATACATATTTCAGGGAAGAATGGAAATGGTTTCCAAACCATTTTCTGATCATTAATGTATTAGCACTCCACAGATTCTGCCAGTGAGCTGATAAGAGTTGAATTGGAGATCAAGGAAGTGACTCGGGAGATCCAGCTTCTGCTTGGCCGTAAACAACAACTGATTGCAAAGAGAGACAAACTGAAGGACTCCATTCAACATGATAAATCTGCTCAGCTTGCCCAGAAAAACTGGGATAGAGACGGTAGGTTTCTAAATATTTGCCTCTGTGTCTTTTCACTTCTTATGCCATATTTAACCCCTTGAGACCCAGAACGTAATTTCCATTGTAATTTGGCTACTATTAGACGATTTTTAGTGAATATAAGCAATATTTTATAGATATGACCTGTTTAGTATCCTTGTCCACTAACTAATTTGGTAGTATATTTAGTTAGTTTTCGTAATTTTATGTGGAAATTATCCACCAACCACCCTCTCAATAATTGCTAGAGTGGTGGTTTGTTTCCCCCCCCCCCCCCCCCTTGTGAGGGAGGTATTGTCTGCTCATCAAAGCTAGGGGTGCGTAGAGATGTATATATATAATTAAAATGGTAATGGGTAATAATTAAGGTAATTTGAGTAAGTGATAAGTGCTGGGATAGAATAATTGAACATTCCCAGTAATATTAAGCATTTGCACCTTATAATTAGCACCTTGGTTAGAAGCGCGGTCATTGGCTGCTGCCCATTAGATTCTCGCCACCGACGATAGACACGTGTAGGTGGGATTTGTGTGGCCGGTCGCCGCCGCTGGCTTGGAAATTTATTACACTCCAAGCCCTTGAGAGAACAACATCTCTTATTAAATATACGTGCTTGTATATAAAAGTACACTTCCAGCCCTCACGGGATTAACATCTCTTCTCCATTTATTAATGAAGAGATTTGTACATATAAGTGTTAAATCAAAGGAAGTATTAAAATACGACACAAGAGATTATAGCCGCACTTCATGGATAACTGGGTTATGAAAACCTCCTGACGCCCATATCAAAGCACACCGCCTCCAGCCCTCCACCTCTGTCCTTCACGGGCGGCCTCGATCACGCGCTGACCACTTCGGATCACAGGACAGGCAGTATTGATAAAAACCTACAGCGATTTCAACCCACTATCCACCGATAAGTATCCTAGTTAGTTGACTAGTTGGGGTATTGTGTCGGGATGAGATAGACGATGGGTTTTGATTAGGTAAGACCTCTTATTAAATATATGTATGTGATATAAATTCCCACAGCTAACAACAGACAATTTTATATAGCAAAGGAAAAATTTGGGTACGAAGGGGTTAATGATTGCAACATGGAAGATCCACGCAAGTTTTGAAGAGAGAATCTAAAGACATTTTTGTAATGAGTAACTACCCTTTACTTTGTGTAGACTTACGGTACAAGGAGAGACTGTTGCTGCCGCCTCACCTGTCTCTGCTGACCTCCATTACTTGTCATGTTTTCTGGACATGACAATTAAATAATTTACTTAACCCCTTCACGCCCAGATCTTTCCTTTGTTATAAAAAATTGTCTGTTGTCGAGCCATAAAATAACGAAAAGTAATTGAATATACTAGTGGACAAGGATACTAAACATGTCATATCTATTAGATATTGCTTATACTATTCACTAAAAATCATCTAATGGTACCCAAATTACAATGGAAATTACGTTCTGGGTCTCAAGGGGTTAATCATAATTTAGAGGGAAAGGGATGTTTTTGCAGTCGATGCCAGGACTTGATGTGAAGCAATTGTGCGGGAACTTGGCCAAGGAGTGTAAGGACATATTACTATTATTGTTATTGATAGCCAACCCATCCTCATGGTATGCTAGGGTTGCCGCTGAACTCCCTTTGGTCGCATGATGAAGTTGTGGTAATAGTCAGGGAAATGGCTTCAGGATCATGACATTTGTAGTTTAACCTCTTCACGCCCAGATCTTTCCTTTGTTATAAAAAAAATGTATGTTGTCGAGCCATAAAATTACGAAAAGTAACTGAGTATAGCAAATTAGTTAGTGGGAAAGGGTACTAAACAGGTCATGTCTATTAAATATTGCTTATATTCACTAAAATTTGTCTAATGGTACCCAAATTACAATGGAAATTACGTTCTGGGTCTCAAGGGGTTAAGGATTTTGCTATGTATTGATTGTCTTGCATTAAGGCTGGACATTTGTGTATACACAGATTTTCCATGGTCCAAGGAGTTGCAGAATATTCAGAAGAACATATTCAAGATACCCAAGCTGCGGGCCCATCAGCTGCCCACCATGAACGCCACGCTGTCTGCCGTGGACTGCTTCCTCATCATGCCCACGGGGGGAGGCAAGTCACTCTGCTACCAACTGCCAGCTCATGTATCCAAAGGTATGTTTTATTGAATCCAGAGCTATTTTCATTTTCTTTATAATCTCCACTTCTTATCCTGTGAATTTTTCCCCCATAAATGGCAACTTTCGATAGCCTCTTCTGCCTCTTCATATAGTTAACATATATTAAGAAAGCAAAATATTGAAAATTTCCTTCTTTTATGGCATTTTTGAATCCATGGACTGGAAGGCTTTCAGTAAAAAGAGGCCAGAAGCTGCAAGAGGAGAGCTGGAAACCATTGCTTTTACATTGTACTGTAATGTTCACCAGAGTAAATTCCTTCATGCATTTTTTCTGTAGGCATTGGTTTGGAGTAAGGGGTATTCTCAGAAATTCTTCCATAACATGTTTTTATTAAAGTTTTTTATATATTTATTTTACATGTATGTATCAGGTAACAAAATTATGTTAACTGCTTAGAAGGATTACTGTATAAATAAGATAATTAGTCACAGTATGAGGTCATGACATTTTATTGAAGCTCATTCTGTTGATGACATTAATCCCTTGAGGTCCAGAACATAATTTCCATTGTAATTTGGCCACCATTAGACAATTTTTAGTGAATGTAAGCAATGTTTTATAGCTATGACCTGTTTAGTATCCTTGTCGACTAACTAATTTGATATATTCAGTTACTTTTCCTAATTTTATGGCTAACGACAGACAATTTTTTATAGTAAAGGAAAAATCTGGGCGTGAAGAGGTTAATAAGATAATTAGTATGTGTAGCATGAGGTATGAGGTCATGACAGTTTATTGAAGGTCATTCTGTTGATGACATTAATTAGGCCGTCATTTTCAGGTGTGACCTTGGTAGTCTCTCCCTTGGTGTCCTTGATGGAGGATCAGATCATGGGTATGCAGGCACTCAACGTTCAGGCGCAGATGTTGTCAGCGGCATCCACGAGAGAGCAAGTTAACATGATACATACAGTGAGTAAAGAATGACACTATTTCTTTTCATTATTCATTATTTTTTTTTTTTTTTTTTTTCCATTAATTTTTGTTTGTTTTTCCATTCATTTTTTTCATCATTCATTCATTCATCATTCACTCATGTTTTTTTGCGAGTTCAGTATGAGTTCAGCATTTTTTTCATCATTCATTCATTCACCATTCACTCATTTTGTTTTGTGAGTTCAGTATGAGTTCAGTTTTTTTTCATCATTCATTAATTCATTGGTCATTCATTTTGTTTTGTGAGTTCAGCATTTTTTTCATCATTCATTATCATTCACTCATTTTGTTTAGTGAGTTCAGCATTTTTTTCATCATTCATTCATTCATCGTTCATTCATTTTGTTTTGTGAGTTCAGTATGAGTTCAGCATTTTGTTAAAGTAACAATACAGATTCTTCAATGCAACAAATAATTATGATACATTAACAAGAATCTTAAAGTAATCGTCCAGACCATTTCATCATTCCTGATTTAATGCAGTCAAAATATAGCCATGATCGAGTATATCAACAATATGTTGTCACATTTTGCATCCAGTCACCCGTTTTTAAATGATCCGCATTCAAAATCTGTAAATTCCCCGTGCTCTCGAAACACAACTGTTGATCAGCAGACGACGCACCATGGGTCGGCGAAGTCACAACAGTAAGCCTCGATGCGCGGAGACTCTGAGAAAAATGTAGTACTTGGGGAATTTTGGGTGTTTCTGATATTTTTTTTGTGCGATGTGGCATCTACTTGCATCCTGTGTGGGTGCAGCATGGGGGCTGTGCCTTTACCGAGAGCTTACCACCCATTTGCAAACTGTGGGGCAACGATATATGTGTGCAGATGTGTGCAGCGGCTGGTAGTAGCAAGGCCACCGAGATGAGAGGGCTGCAGTACCCTGGCTACTACCAGCCGCTCCCCGTCGCTCCAAAGGTCTGCACACATATATCGTCGCCGTGTGGGTTGTGAATGGGTGCTAAGCTCTCGGGAAGGGCACGGCTTTCTTGCTGTGCCCATGCAGGATGCAAGTATGTGCCGTGTCGCACAAAAAAAATACCAGAAGCACCCGGGATTCTAAGGGTACTGTATTTTTCTCTGAGTCTCCGTGTGTCTGTGTCGGGCGGGGCTGGGAGGCTTACCTCTTGTGTCGTCGCCAGCAAGTTTCGCGCCACGGCTGGAATGTGGCTGTTGTTTTTTCCGCGCTTTTTACAAAAGTCATGTTTTTAGGGAAATAAGGCGTGAAAATGAATAATTTTTTATGGAGTAGGTATTTTGAATGAACATTCAACATAATTATGCAAAGAAAAAATGGGTCTGGACGATTACTTTAAGCTTTGTTGGTGATGGGGAAGTTTTCTTAGAATTTTTATTATTTGGTAAGTAATGGATAGAGATGAAGGTACTAGAGGGTGAGCAAGATTGCCTTTTGTTGGCTGAAAGGCCATTTGTGGACTCCTTGTGTTCTTATGATAATTGCAGGACTTTAACAAACCCTTGAGGCCCAGAATGTAATTTCCATTGTAATTTGAGTAGCATTAGACGATTTCTAGTGAATACAAGCAGTATTTTATAGATATGACCTGTTTAGTATCCTTATCTACTAACTAATTTGGTATATTCAGTTACTTTTCGTTATTTTAGGGCTAACAACAGACAATTTTTTATGGCAAAAGAAAGATCTGGGCGTGAAGGGGTTAATTTATTTGATTTATTCACATTTCATGGCTGCTCAAAATACTTATTCTTCTCAGGCAATGACAGACCCCAAAAGCGACTTGAAGCTTTTATATGTTACACCAGAGAAGCTTTCCAAGTCAAAGAGATTTATGACAAAGCTTCAGAAGATGTACCAGATGGGAAGGTTTGCGCGCCTGGCCGTTGACGAGGTGCACTGTTGCTCACAGTGGGGCCACGACTTCAGACCAGGCAAGTACCTCACTGCAGCGGCCTTGCTACTATAGTCTATATTTTTCTAACCCCTTGAGACCCAGAACGTAATTTCCATTGTAATTTGAGTACCATTAAACAATTTTTAGTGAATATAAGCAATGTTTTATAGATATGACCTGTTTAGTATCCTTGTCGACTAGCTAATTAGGTATATTCAGTTACTTTTCGTAATTTATGGCTAACAACAGACAATTTCATATAGCAAAGGAAAGATCTGGGTGTGAAGAGGTTAACGAGGCAAAAAATCCTGACCCCTTGCTGCTTACTGACTATTATTTGATGCCAGGAGAAGGGAATACTACTACGCTTCTTCTAAAGTTCAGTTGTATTTTATCATAGTTAACCATATTATCAGGTAATACATAGGCATCATTTTAAGCATGAGACCTTAAGATAGAATGGATTTTTTGCCTTGTTAAAAAAATAGACTAGGTACCCCCCCCCCCCCCAGCATGACTGGCGTATATGAATAATGCTCTAATAACCACCACTGATCGGATCTTAGAATATGGCCTTCTATGTGGTATCAGAGTGGCCCCGCTTGTCTAGTGCCCCCCATTGATAGATACCTAGCCACACCACTGCTAACAAAGCAATCCAGTCCTTTAATAACCCACAAACTAGGTACTTTGCAAAAAAAAAAAAATTATATTCTACCCACAATCCTCTGCGACGCTGTTAACCCATGGGCTGTAGGTGGACTCTTAAGAGGTTTCTCTGGTGGGCTGCGGGTGGCCTCTTAAGAGCGGGGTTTTTAAAGGCATACCAAAACCGCAGGCTTTAATCCAGGCGGCTACAAATTGGTGTGTGTGTAGTACAACATGGCAACTCGAGACATGCAAGAGCATATGCGAGCGCATGCGAGATATACGAGATATACGCGATATTACACTCTAACCCATAGCGTATATGGGCGGATATTCGCCCGGGAAATCTCGCCGCGCGACACCAATCTAGCCATACGATGCAGTTCGCGCCACATTTTTCAACTACGGACCGCCCCCCCACCCCTCCCCAGACATATTTTGGGGGGTCAAATATATATGGCCGGGTACGCTACAACATTCCCTACACGCTGATGTAGTTTTTATCAATTTTTGCAAGGGTAGTCAAAATGACCATACCCTTCGCCCAGGGCTTAGGTGTATAAAGCATACCCTTAGCTTGTTAAGGGTTAATGAGTTCGAAGCATTAACGAACCCAATCAATATAAACTTTAAATAACATACTATAAAACCATACCAACCCTATTACTAACTCTTATTTACAAACATTTAAGATTTAGATAACGTTAAAGGTCAAGAATTATTGGTCAAAGGTCAACATGTAAGGGCGTGGGAAAGAAATGAGGGAAAGGTTTAGTGTTTCGAAGCAGTGTTGAGTTCCTTGAGTATTCCGGGACGAGCGGCAGTCGAGAGCGATCCAGCGAGGAGGCAGGACGTGTGTGCAGGCAGCTGGGAGGAGAAAGAGGATTTTTGACCAAACAACACTTTATTTTGTTGCTTTTCTTCATATTTCTGCAACGTAAGGTAGTAGAGAGAGAAAGGGAGGGAGTGTAAGAGAGAGTGAGAGGAATGAGTGGGCAGTGGCGGATCTAGGGAACCCTGAAATCTGATAGGTAACCCCAAATCTGAGGTCTATTGAAAATTCAACCATTTCTTTTTAATGGCTATGTCATGGCCACCCCACACTAGATGTGTGTCCAACCTTGGCCACCCCACACTAGATGTGTGTCCAACCTTGGCCACCCCAGTCACCATGTCCTGGCGCCGCCACTGTGAGTGGGAGAAGGAGGGAGGGAGAGCTTAAGTGTGATTTGAGGTTGTTTAGTTCTCCCTGCAAAGTAATGGCTGTTGCCTCGTTATCTTTCTACCTTATATAACGTCAGATCGGCTATAGCCAGTGGCGTAGCTACGGGGCGGCACGTGCCCCCCCATGAGAATCTGGAGCCCCCCCAGGTGTTCCCCCCCACTGGCCATGGCTGCCGTAATCTGCTTGGACCTGTGACTGACGATAATAATTATGCCCCCCCCCCCATTGATAGATACTTAGCTACGCTAGTGCCTCAGTCACTTACAGCCTGTGATTAATAGTACATTTCTAGATCAGTTCTTGGTGTTATAATTGGCTTATTAATGAACCATAATTTCAGTATAGATTAGAATGTTGTGGTGCATTCAATCCCACAGACTCCTCGGCCCAGAGGATCAGAGCCCCCCACAGTGCAGTGTGTATTGCGTAGACACTACACTAATAGGTTACTTTTTTTCAGACTACAAGTTCTTGGGTATCATGAAGAAAATGTTCCCAGGCATCCCCATCTTGGGCCTCACCGCCACCGCCACCTCGAGAGTGATCTTAGATGTACAGAAGATACTGGACTTGCAGGGATGTTTGATTCTCAAGGCGTCATTTAATAGGCCTAACTTATTTTATGAGGTGAGGAATACTAAAAATCTCTCTTTCATTCAACCTAAATGCTTATTAGAAGTACATAGTTACTTTGATTACTAATTGTAATTGTCGATCGATCCACCGATCGATTCAACACACACAAACAAAAACCTGGTCTCGGGCAGTCTCTTGGAGTGAGCAAGATCACTTACGGGGACAATGAATCTATGCTATGCTATGCTAGGTATGCTAGAGTGAAGGGGCTTAACAGTAATTTTCTCCCAGAATGCTGCTATTTGAAGACGCTACACTTTTCAGGTACGGCCAAAGCCTTCATCACAGGAAGAATGTGTCACTCAGATTCAGCGCATCCTTGAGAAAGAGTTCCGTGAGCAGTCTGGCATTATCTACACCATGACCATCAAGGACGCCGAGACGCTGGCCGGGGACTTGAGGGCTCAGGGCCTGCGTGTGGCGCCCTACCACGCCCAGCTGGAGCCCGACGTCAGGAGCAGAGTGCATAGGAAATGGGTGCAGAATCATTATCAGGTAACTTGTATTTATGTTTATAGCTCTATGCTGGAGTGATCACTATAACTAATCATGAACTATAATCTATTAGTCTATTTTTTTTATCGAGGCAAAAAATCCTGACCCCTTGCTGCTTACTGACTGATATATTTGATGCCAAGAGAAGGGAATACTACGCTTCTTCTAAGTTTCAGCTCTAATTTATCATAGTTAACCATAGTATCAGGTAAACCGGCATAATTTTAAGCATGAGACCTTAAGATAACATGGAATTTTTGCCTTGTTAAAAAAAATAGACTATAGTATGATCATTTAGGATGTATTGAAGGTGTATGGTGTGGGTGGAAAGCGGTTGAATGGTGGAAAATATTTTTATAAGGATGTAATGGCGTGTGTCAAGGTAAATGGAGAGACGAGTAAAAGGTATGAAGTTCCTATGACATTCCTACATTCTTCTTCCTCCTTTGCAAATGAGTCAGCAGGCCTGAATGGAAGAAGCCATAGTTTGAGATGGTTGGAAATATTTTGAGTTGTTGCTCTATATGAAATCATTCGGCCCAACTTATTACTTGATATAAAATTGATAATATATACTAAGCTGATCTGATTATGGAGTCACATTTTATCATGTATTAACCCCTTGAGACCCAGAACGTAATTTCCATTGTAATTTGGGTGCTATTAGACGATTTTTAGTGACTAAGCAATATTTTATAGATATGACCTGTTTAATATCCTTGTCCACTAACTAATTTGGTATATTAAGTGACTTTTCTTAATTTTATAGCTCGACATCATACAATTTTTTATAGTAAAGGAAAGATCAGGGCGTGAAGGGGTTAACAGAAGATATCATAAAGTGTTCACCCTAATTGTAAAGAAATGATCTGAATTTTATATTTTCCAGGCCGTCATCGCCACCATTGCCTTTGGGATGGGTATTGACAAGCCTGACGTACGCTTCGTCATCCACCACTGTATTTCAAAATCCATGGAAAACTTTTACCAGGTAGGATAAAGCAATAGTTATGAATAATAATAATGATTTTATTATCGCCTGGAGGCATACAGACAAAAAAAAGCAACAAGACAAGGAGGAGTTAACTTTAGTACTAGAGCAAAACAAAAATACATAATATAGGCACATTAGGGGACATAGTATCAAAGTGCATATAGTACATAGGGATATAGACATATAATGATAATTATTATTTTATTTTCACCCGAAGGCATACAGGGAGAAAAATGTATATACGTATATTATGTATAATTCAGTCTAGTCAACACTGATTCCCTATTCCTTGGAACTCCCAATGGTTAAATTCTAATGACGGGGATGTAGATTCTTTTCATTTGCACCTGTCCATGCACCTCATTCTCACACCTTCCCGTCCTCACTCCCTTGCCTCCCCTCCATCACCCTTTCTTCCTGTTTAACCCCTTGAGACCCAGAACGTAATGTCCATAGTAATTTGGGAACCATTAGACGATTTTTAATGAATATAAGCAATATTTTATAGATATGACCTGTTTAGTATCCTTGCCCACTAGCGAATTTGGTATATTAAGTTACTTTTCGTAATTTTATGGCTAAAAACAGATGATTTTATACAGCAAAGGAAAGATCTGGGCGTGGAGGGGTTAACATGGGGTTGTCTCATACTACCAACATCTATTTTATATTTTATCCTTCTTGTCAGCTCACATTCACTTGTCTTCTCTAGGCGTCCAAGCCATACCAGTGTGCTGGTATGGCTTGGCTTACATACTCACCTACATACTTGGCTTACATACTCACCACTTCCACAGTTCACTCCGCCTCACTTAATAGCGCTACTAAATCTTCCACATACATGCTCATTACTCTCGCCATCCATTCTGATAAGACCAGTCTCCCCTCAGGGTACTCGACTAATGCTTTTATTTCATGAACACATTTTATCCCACTTGCATATTCACGGTCAAAACTATAATGTTGTCTTTGCGTGTCTTTGTTTCCATACTCACCGTCCTCTCTCTAGGCATGTAACCCGAGGGTCACAATGCAGTAAGGTCTTGCATTTGGCGACCCATTGGTAGTGGAGAAAGCTTGACAGATTCAAATTCCCTATATACGAATCATTAAGATAATAGGAACATTCATATTAACCCCTTGAGACCCAGAACGTATTTTCCATTGTAACATGACTACCATTAGACAATTTTTAGTGAATATGAGCAATATTTTAGAAATATGACCTGTTTAGTATCCTTGATCACTTACTAATTTGATATATTCAGTTACTTTTCTTAATTTTATGGCTAACAATAGACAATTTCGGGTTAAGTACCAAAAGCTTCAGAGTTACTGTACACATTTTCCAGGAGAGTGGCAGAGCTGGAAGGGACGGAGAGCCAGCCAAGTGTATCATCTTTTGGAAGTTCAGTGACCTTGCCAGGCAGAGCACCATGGTCTTCACGGAGCAGACTGGCCTTGAAAACCTGTATGGCTTGATCGCCTACTGTCTGGATGGCGTACGGTAGGAACTATTGGAATTATAAAGAGTTAAGAACTTTAAAACAAATTTATTACATACGAGAAGATGTAACTTAAGTATTTACATTTTATGACTATAGTCTATTTGGACACATCTTTTCTTTTGTGATTAACAATGGCAAGATAATTTTGAACACATTTGAAAAGGTAGTCAATAGAATAGATTATTCAGTTGTTTCCCTGCAGGTGTCGGAGAAACATAATTGCTGAACACTTTGACGAGGCCTGGGAGAGCTCGGACTGCGCCGGCATGTGTGACCACTGCAAGGCGCCTCAGGAGGCAAAGACGCTAAACTTGAATGACTACGGCCAAAAGTTATTGATGATATTAGAAAAATCTTCAAACATCAAGCAGAGATTAACAGGTACGTTTCCAATTTAATCACCATCAATATAATTTCTCCAACCCAAATTTCTGTACCAATCACGATGGTAGATGTCATGTAAGATCCCCAGGCATCGGAAATATTAACAAGAGATATTATATAAAGGAAGAAAAAGATAATGGGCAAAGTCCTAAAATATATTTTTTCAAGGATTAAAAAAAAAAAAAATTGAAATGTTACCGGATTGTTTAAACCTTTTTTATATACATGGTCTATATTTCCAGGGCAGAAATTGGTCGACTTGCTTCTTGGCAAAGGTGCGACCAACCTCCGCGTCAAAGAGGCCATTGTCACGGGACTCGGCCGGGAGCATGCAGAAAATGTTGTGGCATTTTTACTCATGGATGGATTTCTCAAGGAAGATTTTCACTTCACCCCATACAGCACTCTCAGCTACATTGTCCCAGGTATGTCACTGAAATTATAGGAAAGCTAGTTAAGAGTAAAGTCAACAAGGTATTTTGAAGTCAGAAAAATGTTGTATGCTGTATGCGACCCAAGTATTGGCTCCTGATATGATGCATCTGGATCCCTAATAGAGTTACCAGGTACTGGTAATAACTCCTCAGTCTGCGTTTGGATGCTGAAGATGTATCTGCCAGACGTCTATAATTTAGAGAGAATGGCACCAGACTCCTTGTGACACCCTCCTGGCGGATCACTTTGCTGCCCGCTGGTTGACCCGTTGCTGCTTCCCTACTTGTGGCCTGGATGATCCGTCTCCTCACAGCAATCAACAAGTCCATGACCCCATCCCTGTGGCCTGACGTCTCCTGTGTGGTGATGGTCGCTGCCTCCACCAGCCTCACTGTTGTCTTGTTCAGGCGCACGTGCAGGCTTTCTACAGTGTCCCTGTCAGCAAGGCGTCCCATCCCTGCTCCTTCATGGGCACTGCCAAAGAGTGTATAAACTGTATATGGTTCTGTGGTGTGGCAGATTGTTTTCATGTTCGTAGACGTGTTTAGCCGTGCCGCGTGTTGACTCACCATAGTAAGCCACAGAACATCCATTGCACGGAATCTTGTACACGACACTGCTCTCGTTGACCCGACAATTGTTATGATTAACAGCTGACTAAGTCTGCAATTTTGGTTCCTGAAGCATACGGAGACTTAGTGAGCAGGAATCATTACAATTATCGCAGCGTCAACGAGAGCAGTGTCGTGTACAAGATTCCATGCCATGGATTTTCTGTGGCTTACTATGATCGAGTCAACACGCAGCACAGCCAAACACGTCTACGAACATAAACAATCTGCGACGCCACAGAACCTCATAAAGTCTTTGTTGGTGCACGTGGAGGAGCAGGAACGGGACACCTTGCTGACGGGGACAATGTTGAAAGCCTTCACGTCTGCCTGAACAAGACAACGAAGAGGGTACATGTACAGCGACCATCACCACGCAGGAGACGTCAGGCCGCAGGGATGGGGTCGTGGAGTTGTTGATGGCTGTGAGCAGACGAATCATCCAGGCAGCCAGGAAGAAAGCAGCAATGGATCAACCAGCGGGCAACAAGATGATCCTCCAGGAGGGTAGGAATCAAGAGTCTCGCAAGGAGTCTGGTGCCATTCTCTCTGAAGAAGGCGTCTGGTAGTAACATTAAGAGATGATTCAGTGCTTCTGGAACATTCTATATATAATATGGCAGAAGTTGTAAAAATGAAATTGGGGAGTGCCCAAGGTCATTTGAACACTAATGATCTCCGACCTGCCTACCGAGCCCTGAAGAAGTCTCCATCTCGGGCGAGTGCTATCCGAGCAGCAGATGGGCACTTTGTGTCGGACATGGATGGGCAGATGGCGCGTTGGGCCGAGTCATTTCTTGTTCACGGTGGACCCTCCAATTGGGCAGCTTCATACCACTGGATTACGGGCAGTGGATGCTGATCCTCCCATTAACGAAACTGCACCCTCTCTTGACGAAGTCAGAGAGGCTGTAGTAAAGTTGAGGGGTGGAAAGGCAGCTGGTGTGTGTAATATCAGTGCCGAGCTCCTCAAAGCTGGGGGTGAGGCCATGATCCGCGGCTTGCATGCTATCCTGACTGCCGTGTGACAATCGGGTACCATTCCTCCTGACTGGAAGAGGTGAATCGATGCCTTTTGTAATAACTGTTTTCGCAGAATCATGGGATATTCCTGGGATGATTACGTGTCAAATCAGCGATTGCACCGGAGATTAACATAGAGATCTATGCCTGCTTAGTCTGGCAACTTGCTATATGGGCATGTGGCACGCTACCCTGAAACCGATTATTCCCACCGGGTTGTATTTGTAAGAGACAATACGGTTACGATACGGCATGGACATTTAATCAATCAATCATTGGGGGCATATGACAGGGGTCGCGTCGCCTCGCCCACCCTACGATGCCACTCCCGGGGGTCACCACGCGTGAGTCCCCATGCAGGCTCCTTTCCCATACCAAGCATCTCTCGACAGGAAACATCAACTTGCCTGTGGAGGAGGCCAAGGGGGTGCCCACAAGGCTCGTGGCTGGGGAAAGTTAATGTTTCCTGTCAAGAGATGCTATGGGAAAGGAGCCTGCATGCGGACTAGTGCGTGGAGACACCCGGGAGTGGCGTCGTAGGGTGGGTGAGGCGACGCGCCCCCCGGCGTATGCCCCCAATGATTGATTGATTGATTGATGTCCAGAGCCCTGAATGAGTCAGATTTATCCGATATCCGGAATAAAGAGGTTCAATTTAGAGAGGGTTTGCTGTATGAGTAAAAGTACATTAAGGTAGATAGATATGGCTAACAATTGCCATTCATGTACCATTTTCATTTCAGGACCCAAAGCAGAGGCTGGAATCAAGCCTAGTCCCATGGCAGTTGGAGGGTCGAGAAAATTATCAAGTATTCCTAATAAGCAGTTATCTCAGAAAGAAAAATCATCTGGAAAAGTTAAAAGCAGCAAATCAAATGGCAGTCATGTATTGAACAGCGCCTCTAAGGGGGGAACATCAAAAAGAGGTGGGAAAACTTCATCACCTAGCCAAGATGTACTCAACCTTTCCTCAAGTGATAATGAAGAGCATTCTACCCACAAGAAAAGAAGAATAACAGTTATAGAAGACTCTGATGATGAAATGAACGCTTAAGTACTTTTGGATAAGTTTAGAATTGTAATTTTGAGAAATATTTATTAATATATAAATTCTATCATTATGTGAGATATGTTTAACATCCTCGAGTTTTGGTAGTTTTAGGCGACCTATAAAAACATGTTATGACTGCCAGCTGATTTTTTTGATAGATAAGTAGATAAGTATTACAATTGGGGTCCTGAAGGAGTGTGGATGGAATGAGCATGAAAAGGAATGTGAGATAGGAGACAGTAACCATGAGAAAGATCTGGATTTGATGACTCAATGAAACCAAACTAACAGGCAGGGAGAGGAAAAGTTTGGTGCATTCAAAGGGAGCATTGATTTTGGTGCATTTTAAATATCGAGCGTTTCACATATTTGCAAAAGAAGGTGTAGCTGTCGTCTTGAAAAGATTAACAATGGGGTAAGAACATCAACTATATTCCATACTTGCACACTTTTGTCTTGACCATTATCTCGCCTCACCCCCTTCACGCCCAGATATAAAATTGTCTGTTGTTAGCCATAAAATTACGAAAAGTAACTAAATATACCAAAGTAACTAGTGGACAAGGATACTAAACAGGTCATATCTATAAAACATTGCTTATATTCACTAAAAATCGTCCAATGGTACCCAAATTACAATGGAAATTACGTACTGGGCCTCAAGGGGTTAAGAACATCAATTATATTCCATACTTGCATACTATTGTCTCACCTCATCCAAACTGCAGAATAAGTTATTGTCCCATCAAGTCTCTCACTAGACCAGGTGCTGAGAGTTCCAAAGACGCATGTAGTAACCCCCCTGAGCCAAAAGGTCCTCATGCGAGCCTTGTTCCGCCACCCTGCCATTATGCAGCACGAGGATCTGATCGGCGTCCACCACCGTTGACAGGCGGTGGGCAATACAGATGCTGGTCCTTCCCTCGGTGGCAAACCTCAAGGCATCCATGATTCCCTGGGGACAAAGCAGCACATTTAATATCTTATACTAAATCATAATACACTTATACTTAGTTTAATACACAAGTTACATCCCTGGAAAATCATGCATCAAGTGAAAACTGTATTAAATGAATCCTATTTTCCCATTGTTTTCTTAAATTTTGAGT
Source organism: Chionoecetes opilio (assembly GCA_016584305.1). NCBI lineage: Eukaryota > Metazoa > Arthropoda > Malacostraca > Decapoda > Majidae > Chionoecetes > Chionoecetes opilio. Next base: position 162,008 of record JACEEZ010004786.1, on the reverse strand, counting down.
ACAATTTCGTGCATTACTTGGAATTTACTTCAATTTTTTTTTGTTTGAGTAACTGAATTTTGGTAGGGGTATGGACGTATCATTTGGGTATGTCCTGTGTAACGGACCTTTTTCGTAGGGGACTAGTTTTTGAATGAAATAGGTCTGCTATCTTTTTGTTTCCTGGCCTTCAGTCATATAAGATCAGACTTCATAATCATGAGTTTAGAGGCTAAAATTGACTAAATGAGATATAGCAACATGACCCCTCGACCACAGTCTTCCCTCTTCACACGATAAGGTTACATGCCTGAAAACTTAACCCCTTCACGCCCAGATCTTTCCTTTGCTATATAAACTTGTCTGTTGTCGAGCCATAAAATTACAAAAAGTAACTGAATATACCAAATTAGCTAGTGGACAAGGATACTAAACAGGTCATATCTATAAAACATTGCTTATATTCACTAAAAATCGTCTAATGGCACCCAAATTACAATGGAAATTACGTTCTGGTTCTCAAGGGGTTAATCGCATAGCCATCCATTGCATATCGAACCATTGCCTCTTAGTCTTGTTAGTTACCTGTTCCGTGATAGAGTCCAGAGAGGACGTCGCTTCATCAAAAATAAGGATGGGGGCGTCTTTTAGGATGGCTCGTCCTATGGCCACGCGCTGCTTCTCTCCCCCAGACAACTTGAGACCGCGCTCCCCAACCTGGCAATGCAGGGAGCAGCAAAATTTAGGTAGGTTAGATTTGTTCTCTTGTTATAATGTAAAGTTGTGATGCCAAACTATGAGTAACTATGATGGTTCTCAATAACTTGTTGGTAAAGACTTGGGAATTTCAGGATGTTAATATGTCTTCTGTATAATGAAGTGGATCGTTAAGCCACTCCATTTGCAGTTGAGTGTGTGTGCATGTGAGTGTTCAAGTAAGTGTGTGTGTGTGTGTGGTGTGCCTCACCTGAGTGTCGTAACCGTGGGCCCAGCTGGTGATGGGGTCGTGCAGCTGGGTGAGTCTGGCCACCCGCTGCACGTCGGCCTCACCCTTGGCCAGGTCTCCGTACTGCAGGTTGTATGCTATCGTGTTGTGGAAGAGCACACAGTCCTGCAACAACAACAAACTGAATGATTACTATAGTCGTTACAATTCAATATCAACAAGTATCATTGCTGTTGTTCTTGTGCATTTCCTCCCTCAAATCTACCCATTGATAGATTTGCTTTGATAGGTTTTAATTATAGTTAACTCAAGTTTGAGATACACTCCTGGTAAACAGACACTGGATTTACTACCATCAAAGCACAGAGACTGCATCAAAGGATAGGCAGCAATAAGGACATTCCAGTTGTTGCAATAATCCATCATATTGAGAAGTGTTGAGATTATTTGACAAAAAATTATTTTCTAACAATACCACGAAAGCAAACTTTCCAAACATCATCTTCCAAAAGCATTCTGAAATCAGGCATTCATGATTAGAGAATTGAGTCTTAAGAATATGAAAGTTTATGAAAGCAAGAAAGAACTTTTTTAGATGAGAAAGAGAAATGAAAACAGACAGGTCATTTCACAAAGGAAACCTATCATGTGTTGAAATAAATATTATCTGGCCATTCACAAAAACATTTAGAAGCAAATATCATTCAGCCACAGCCACACATGCACCCAGGAGTGCGGCGCCAGGCAGGGCAATACCTGCGGCACCACAGCGATGGCCCGCCTGAGGCTCTGCACGTCCACACAGGCAATGTCCTGGCCGTTGATGGCCACGCTGCCACGCTGAGGCTCAAAGAAGCGGTACAACAGCCGCACTATCGTAGACTTCCTGGGAGGGATATGACAGATTCAGTGCAACAGTAGGCAAAACAAAAATTAATCCCTGAAGGATACATTTTGCAAACAAAACAAAACAAAAAATTAGAAGCTTTGTTTCATCAAATCCAGCTTCATAGCCAAGCCATCCACTTGGAGTGTAAAAATATGCCTATATTACAGTACTTGAGTTTGCTGAACTGTCTGAGCATGGCAGGACCAGTGTCCATGGCAGCTCTGACACAATGCCGAACCAGTCATGGCAATAAAATGGATAGTGTCAACAAAGAAGAAATTCAAGATCTTCCCACCAATTAAACACGTTAGAAAAGGTTTTATAACATCACTTGTATGAATTTAGCTCACACACCATATCCACTGGGAGTAGATACAGTAAAACCCTTATAACTCTGCACGATAGGGGCTCTGGCCCTTGCCGAGTTATTCAATGTCCTCCTCTGATATGGAGGGAAAAAAACCAAAAAAACAACAACCGGAAATACAGTAGTGTAAAAGCATAAAAACTACACTTACCAGTGAACGGGTAGAATGTGCTGGATTTGATATCAAACTCAGCACAAATAGCACACATGGACGCACCTGCATCCATCCTTGCCAGCACTTGCACCCTTTCCTGCAGGCTCAGGCTCTTCAATTTCATTCCCTTCCTGCTGGAGACACTCTTGCGTGATGGAGCTGACATCTTGATATACAGTACTGTATGATGTAATCCCAAAACACGTAAAATAGGTGGCAAATTAAGCAAAGATCGGGAACCAGCGTGTAGGCTGAGCCGTGTTTTTGTCGTCCAAGCACCGTCTTGGATTATGAATCCCAATCCAATAACACTTGCTGAAATGTGTGTTATACTACTCTGTGATATTGTTTGCAATGTTTTGCATTGATTATTATTTCGGCTCCTACCAAGCTTGTTGTGTTTTTGAAGCAGAAACCAATCCTTTTTCAATTTCGACAAAAAACGGAATTAGTCTCCAAGACGGTGCTTTGACGACATAAACACGGCTCAGCTGACAGCCTACACGCTGGTTCCTGACCTTTGCTTTACCACCTATTTTAGGTGTTTTGGGATTACATCATACAGTACTGTATTTCAAGATGTCAGCTCCATCACGCAAGGGTGTCTCCAGCAGGAAGGGAATGAAATTGAAGAGCCTGAGCTTGCAGGAAAAGATAAAAAGGACAAAAATACGACTTTATGCGACTGATGATATGCAGAGTGTAAGCGAAGAGATGCAGTTATAACATCAATATGCCGAGATACATTATTTTTTGCCAACTTTCTGTTTACATGTTCACAGAAGAGGTTGTGAGGGCATGATATGCCGAGTGAAAACCATGAGATGCAGTTTAGGTGAGGCAGTAGCAGAGTGGTTAGCGTCACCGAGTGGCGTTCTCGAAGACCAGAGTTCGATCCCGAGTGAGACCCATAAATCCACTTGAAATCTTTTTGCACCGTCGAGTGGCCTAAGAACACCCACATGCCCTGTCCATTAACTCTACCTTCGACTGTGAGTGCATGGGAGGACACAGGGGGCGGCATGAACCTCTAATTACAGGCGTCACTATAACAATCCTGCCTGCGCCACCACGGGCGAGGGCCAACCATCACAGCCCTCGAGTGAGCCTCCAGGGCCTACCATCCCACCCCTGGAGCTTACTGCCTACATGTGCTATGGGCATAGGTGTGTGTGTGTGTGTGTGTGTGTGTGTGTGTGTGTGTGTGTGTGTGTGTGTGTGCGTGCGTGTGTATGCGTGTGTGTGTGTTGTGTGTGTGTAAAAAAAAAAAAAAAAAAAAAAAATTGACTTTGCCATGCCGAGTTATATCAAATTCCGAGTTATACAGTGCCGAGTTATAAGGGTTTTACTGTATGGTGCGTGATCAAAATTAGCCATGAAAACAATAAACCCACTGTGAACAGAGATCTTTGTGGCCGTACTCACCCAGAGCCTGATCCTCCTACAATGACTATCTTCTTGCCTGCTGTACTCACCCAGAGCCTGATCCTCCTACAATGGCTATCTTCTTGCCCGCTGTACTCACCCAGAGCCTGATCCTCCTACAAAGGCTATCTTCTTGCCCACCGTACTCACCCAGAGCCTGATCCTCCTACAACGGCTATCTTCTTGCCCGCCGTACTCACCCAGAGCCTGATCCTCCTACAACGGCTATCTTCTTGCCCGCCGTACTCACCCAGAGCCTGATCCTCCTATAATGGCTATCTTCTTGCCCGCCGTACTCACCCAGAGCCTGATCCTCCTACAATGGCTATCTTCTTGCCTGCTGTACTCACCCAGAGCCTGATCCTCCTACAATGGCTATCTTCTTGCCTGCCGTACTCACCCAGAGCCTGATCCTCCTACAACGGCTATCTTCTTGCCTGCTGTACTCACCCAGAGCCTGATCCTCCTACAATGGCTATCTTCTTGCCCGCCGTACTCACCCAGAGCCTGATCCTCCTACAATGGCTATCTTCTTGCCCGCCGTACTCACCCAGAGCCTGATCCTCCTACAATGGCTATTTTCTTGCCCGCCGTACTCACCCAGAGCCTGATCCTCCTACAATGGCTATCTTCTTGCCCGCCATACTCACCCAGAGCCTGATCCTCCTACAATGGCTATCTTCTTGCCTGCCGTACTCACCCAGAGCCTGATCCTCCTACAATGGCTATCTTCTTGCCCGCCGTACTCACCCAGAGCCTGATCCTCCTACAATGGCTATCTTCTTGCCTGCCGTACTCACCCAGAGCCTGATCCTCCTACAACGGCTATCTTCTTGCCTGCCGTACTCACCCAGAGCCTGATCCTCCTACAACGGCTATCTTCTTGCCCGCCGTACTCACCCAGAGCCTGATCTTCCTACAATGGCTATCTTCTTGCCCGCCGTACTCACCCAGAGCCTGATCCTCCTACAACGGCTATCTTCTTGCCCGCCGTACTCACCCAGAGCCTGATCCTCCTACAATGGCTATCTTCTTGCCTGCTGTACTCACCCAGAGCCTGATTCTCCTACAACGGCTATCTTCTTGCCCGCCGTACTCACCCAGAGCCTGATCCTCCTACAACGGCTATCTTCTTGCCCGCCGTACTCACCCAGAGCCTGATCCTCCTACAATGGCTATCTTCTTGCCCGCTGTACTCACCCAGAGCCTGATCCTCCTACAACGGCTATCTTCTTGCCTGCCGTACTCACCCAGAGCCTGATCCTCCTACAACGGCTATCTTCTTGCCTGCTGTACTCACCCAGAGCCTGATCCTCCTACAACGGCTATCTTCTTGCCTGCTGTACTCACCCAGAGCCTGATCCTCCTACAATGGCTATCTTCTTGCCCGCCGTACTCACCCAGAGCCTGATCCTCCTACAATGGCTATCTTCTTGCCCGCCGTACTCACCCAGAGCCTGATCCTCCTACAATGGCTATCTTCTTGCCTGCTGTACTCACCCAGAGCCTGATCCTCCTACAATGGCTATCTTCTTGCCTGCTGTACTCACCCAGAGCCTGATGCTCCTACAACGGCTATCTTCTTGCCCGCTGTACTCACCCAGAGCCTGATCCTCCTACAACGGCTATCTTCTTGCCTGCCGTACTCACCCAGAGCCTGATCCTACAATGGCTATCTTCTTGCCCGCCGTACTCACCCAGAGCCTGATCCTCCTACCATGGCTATCTTCTTGCCTGCTGTACTCACCCAGAGCCTGATCCTCCTACAATGGCTATCTTCTTGCCTGCCGTACTCACCCAGAGCCTGATCCTCCTACAATGGCTATCTTCTTGCCTGCTGTACTCACCCAGAGCCTGATCCTCCTACAACGGCTATCTTCTTGCTGCTGTACTCACCCAGAGCCTGATCCTCCTACAACGGCTATCTTCTTGCCTGCTGTACTCACCCAGAGCCTGATCCTCCTACAATGGCTATCTTCTTGCCCACTGTACTCACCCAGAGCCTGATCCTGCTACAATGGCTATCTTCTTGCCTGCTGTACTCACCCAGAGCCTGATCCTCTTACAACGGCTATCTTCTTGCCCGCCGTACTCACCCAGAGCCTGATCCTCCTACAACGGCTATCTTCTTGCCTGCCGTACTCACCCAGAGCCTGATCCTCCTACAATGGCTATCTTCTTGCCTGCCGTACTCACCCAGAGCCTGATCCTCCTACAATGGCTATCTTCTTGCCCGCCGTACTCACCCAGAGCCTGATCCTCCTACAACGGCTATCTTCTTGCCTGCCGTACTCACCCAGAGCCTGATCCTCCTACAATGGCTATCTTCTTGCCTGCTGTACTCACCCAGAGCCTGATCCTCCTACAATGGCTATCTTCTTGCCTGCCATACTCACCCAGAGCCTGATCCTCCTACAATGGCTATCTTCTTGCCCGCCGTACTCACCCAGAGCCTGATCCTCCTACAATGGCTATCTTCTTGCCTGCCGTACTCACCCAGAGCCTGATCCTCCTATAATGGCTATCTTCTTGCCTGCTGTACTCACCCAGAGCCTGATCCTCCTACAATGGCTATCTTCTTGCCTGCTGTACTCACCCAGAGCCTGATCCTCCTATAATGGCTATCTTCTTGCCTGCTGTACTCACCCAGAGCCTGATCCTCCTACAATGGCTATCTTCTTGCCTGCCGTACTCACCCAGAGCCTGATCCTCCTACAATGGCTATCTTCTTGCCTGCTGTACTCACCCAGAGCCTGATCCTCCTACAATGGCTATCTTCTTGCCCGCCGTACTCACCCAGAGCCTGATCCTCCTACAATGGCTATCTTCTTGCCTGCTGTACTCACCCAGAGCCTGATCCTCCTACAATGGCTATCTTCTTGCCTGCTGTACTCACCCAGAGCCTGATCCTCCTACAACGGCTATCTTCTTGCCTGCCGTACTCACCCAGAGCCTGATCCTCCTACAACGGCTATCTTCTTGCCTGCTGTACTCACCCAGAGCCTGATCCTCCTACAATGGCTATCTTCTTGCCCGCCGTACTCACCCAGAGCCTGATCCTCCTACAATGGCTATCTTCTTGCCTGCTGTACTCACCCAGAGCCTGATCCTTCTACAATGGCTATCTCCTTGCCCGCTGTACTCACCCAGAGCCTGATCCTCCTACAATGGCTATCTTCTTGCCTGCTGTACTCACCCAGAGCCTGATCCTCCTACAATGGCTATCTTCTTGCCTGCTGTACTCACCCAGAGCCTGATCCTCCTACAATGGCTATCTTCTTGCCTGCTGTACTCACCCAGAGCCTGATCCTCCTACAATGGCTATCTTCTTGCCTGCCGTACTCACCCAGAGCCTGATTCTCCTACAATGGCTATCTTCTTGCCTGCTGTACTCACCCAGAGCCTGATCCTCCTACAATGGCTATCTTCTTGCCTGCTGTACTCACCCAGAGCCTGATCCTCCTACAATGGCTATCTTCTTGCCTGCTGTACTCACCCAGAGCCTGATCCTCCTACAATGGCTATCTTCTTGCCTGCTGTACTCACCCAGAGCCTGATCCTCCTACAATGGCTATCTTCTTGCCTGCTGTACTCACCCAGAGCCTGATCCTCCTACAATGGCTATCTTCTGGCCCGTGGGGACCGTGAAGCTGAGGTCTGTGAAGATGGGATAGCCCGGCGTGTACTCAAAGTGGACGTTGCTGAAGGTGATGGCGGCCTGCTGGGAGCTCACCTGCAGCGGCCGGGCATTCTCGGCATTCTGTTGAGGCACACACCGGGGGAATCCATGTTAGTGTTGCGAAGGAAGACAAGGCACGTGAGCTATTTAAGATTTGAAAAGTTTCTTCCACTTTACCAATGTCAAGGCTGTAATATTCAGAAAAAAACATTCAAAGAAAAAATAACTGAAGTTTGTAGTATGGGTTTAGTTAGGTCGTTGGTCAAAAGAAAAAGATAATAAAAGTGAACCATGGAGCACAATCAGAAAGAAAATAAAAGTGCAACTCCGAGCAACCAGGAGGGATGCCATTTGACCAACTTTCTTGAGCTTTCTGTGAGTCATTCTATCATGTTCCCACTTACTAATATTTATAGTATTTCATTAAAATGAGTTGATTCGGCAAATAAAATAAAAATAGAAAATCTGTGCATGCTGGAGTGCATGTTATATACCACACTTATACACACAGTACGGGTTAATCCCTTGAGGCCCAGAACGTAATTTCCATTGTAATTTGGGTACCATTAGACGATTTATAATTAATATAAGCAATGTTTTATAGATATGACCTGTTTAGTATCCTTGTCGACTAATTAATTTGATATATTAAGTGACCTTTCGTAATTTTATGGCTAACAACAGACATTTTTTTTTATCAAAGGAAAGATCTGGGCATGAAGGGGTTAATATGAGCCTAAAAAAACATAGCCATGGTAGGGTCTGGATTACCGTGATGGCGGGGGCTTGGTGGAGCAGGGTGAACATGGTCTGCATGTCTATGAGTGCCTGGCGCACCTCCCGGTACACCGAGCCCAGGAAGTTAAGCGGCAAGGAAATTTGGAACAGCAGGGCGTTCACCATCACCAAATCCCCCACAGTCAGGTTCCCTGCATGTAAAAAACATGTATTCTCCTAGAAATTTGTTTTTCACAAAAAGGTGACTTGACTCATTAGCTTCTTTCAGATGTACCTCCACATGTCAGATAAGAAGAGTTTATGTTCATTTGTACAAATACAATGGGAATGATAGGGATAGGGCAACACTTATCACTTTAAGAGTGGATCACAAGGCAGCAATATAATAAAATAAATAAAATTAGATATGGAATGGGAAGCACACCTCATGAAGCAGTCCTACAGATTGCACAAAGGTTGCAGAAGGAACACACCAAGAAATGTTATTCGATGGATCATAAAGAAGCTATATATTAGTATAGAATGATGATGAGCCAATCCGTCATCTTCCTTTACCCACCTGCCATGATCTCTCTTGTGGCCAGCACCATCATGACCGAGAGGCCCGTGCTGAAGATCACGTTCTGGCCCCAGTTGAGCAGCGCCAGGGAGGTGGACGTCTTCAGGGAGGCCAACTCATACTTCTTAAGGTATTTGTCATACTGGTTTGCCTCAAATTGTTCATTGTTGAAGTACTGAAATTAAGAAAAAAGATTACACACGATAACAACCACTGGAACTCCTGATATTCTTGCATCCATGTAGTAAGCAGCCATTATTACTAAAATAAACCCAAGGAAGTATTATGATAACAAGCAAATGATGTACTGTAGCAGATGATATGCAACCGAATATTATAGGTATATTTCAGGGAAGAACACACCAGCCCGAGAAAGCATATGCCAACATCACCTTCCAAGATCATGAATCATTCGGAGACAATATTTTGTCTGATACAAATCTGCATTACAATGTCAAACTTTAAATGTGCAGTTCTCTGATATTTCTAATCCTATAAGAATGGCAGAAAGTGAGATGACTAAGAGTGTATGTATGCGTGTAGTAGATGCCTTCTTCCATCTCCATGAATCCAGTAAACACATTCCACCTTTGCTAATTTTCTGAGCCACTAATCTCGTATGCAAGACAGTCAAGCCCCTCCCTGTCCTAAGTCCAGCCTTCAGTATGCAGTCATTACTCGCTCACTCACATCTAACCTTCACAGTCTCGTAATTGATGAGGGAGTCGACGGCCCTGTTCCCGGCCTCGTTCTCCGCCCTGTTCATGTCCACCCTGAACCTGGTGCGCCACTGGGTGATCCCGAGGGTGAAGGCAGAGTACGCCACAATGCTGCCCACCGTCACACCCGCAAACTCCCACCCACACTTGTACGCCTGAAACACAGAGGCTTATTATTAGATTTATTAATATTATTCATAGTTATTATAGGAAATGGATGTTGTAGGGGTATACATTTTTTTTAAATTTTTAGCATAAATGTACACACATATATCAATTAACCAAAACAATGTATCATAACTGACTTTTGTCCTTGTCAAAATGTATAAATAAAGCTTCCTCTATCTATCTTTAAAGTATATTTGTCACATATCAGTGGTTGTTATTTTCCTTCCATGTGTACTGACAATATGTAAGGAACGTAACGGGTAAAAAAGTGTCAAAAACATCAGTGGTACCAAAGGGGGAGGGATGCAGTAAATAAAGTTTTAGTTATTTTTTTACTTCACATATGCATTTCAATAAATATTATATGTATAAATAAAAATAAAAAATTCTTCTGAATACTAACTACTGGACGTGCACCTACAATGCCTGTGTCTTATATGCCTCGGATACAGTGCATCTTTGATTTCTTTGCCCTTTCTGGCCTAGATCCTCGGAAGGCTTACGGTCCTGGCGGAGTCCCTCCTATTGTTCTCAAAAACTGTGCTTCTGTGCTTGCACCTTGCCTGGTCAAACTTTTCCGTCTATGTCTATCTACTTCCACCTTTCCTTCTTGCTGGAAGTTTGCTCACATCCAACCTGTTCCTAAGAAGGGTGACCGTTCTAATCCTTCAAACTACCGTCCTATAGCTTTGACTTCCTGCCTTTCTAAAGTTTTTGAATCTATACTTAATAAGAAGATTCTTAAGCATCTATCTGCTCACAATCTTTTATCTGATCGTCAGTACGGTTTCCGTAAAGGGCGATCTACTGGCGATCTTCTAGCTTTCCTAACTGAATCTTGGTCATCCTCCTTTAGGGGTTTCGGTGAAACTTTTGCTGTTGCCCTTGACATATCAAAAGCTTTTGATGAGTCTGGCACAAATCTTTAATTTCCAAACAACCCTCATTCGGTTTCTATCCTTCTCTCTGTACCTTCATTTTAAGTTTCCTTTCAAACCGTTCTATTGAAGCTACTGTAGACGGACATTGTTCTTCTCCTAAATCTATCAATAGTGGTGTTCCCCAGGGTTCTGTCCTATCACCCACTCTCTTTCTATTATTCATTAATGATCTTCTAAGTCTAACTCAAAGCCCTATCCACTCCTACGCTGATGATTCTACCCTGCATTTTTCAACGTCGTTTATTAGACGTCCAACTCAACAGGAACTAAGTGATTCACGGAGAGATGCCACCGAGCACCTAACTTCTGATCTTTCTATTATTTCTGATTGGGGCAAAGCAAACCTTGTTTTGTTCAATGCCTCAAAAACCCAATTTCTTCACCTATCTACTCGACAAAACCTACCAGATAACTATCCCCTCTTCTTCAATGACACTCAACTGTCTCCTTCTTCTACAATGAACATTCTAGGACTATCCTTTACTAAAAATCTGAACTGGAAATCTCACATCTCATCTCTTGCTAAAACAGCTTCTAAGAAGTTAGGTGTGCTGTGGCATCTGCGTCCTATTTTTTCTCCCTCCCAATTGCTTGCTCTCTACAGGGGCCTTATCCGCCCATGTATGGAGTATGTCTCACATGTTTGGGAAGGATCCACTCATACAGCTCTCCTAAACAGGGTTGAGTCAAAAGCTTTTCGTCTCATCAACTCCTCTCCTCTGACTGACTGTCTTCAATCTTTAAATCACCGCCGCAATGTTGCTTCTCTTGCTCTCTTCTACCGTTATTTTCATGCTCACTGCTCTTCTGAACTTGCTAACTGCATGCCTCCCCCACTCCCGCAGCCTCGCTGCACAAGACTTTCTACTCATTCCTATCCCTATTCTGTCCATCTTCCTAATGCAAGAGTTAATCAGTATCTTTACTCTTTCATCCCTTTCACTGGTAAACTCTGGAACTCTCTAACTGTTTCTATTTTTCCACTTTCCTATGACTTAAATCTTTTCAAAAGAAGAGTAACAAGACACCTCACGAACTAAATTGGCCTACCCCTTTGTTTTTATTTTATTCTCTTACTTACCCATTTTTGTTGTGCCCTTGGCCAGATCCCTGTGATGTATAAAAAAAAAAAAAAAAAAAAAAAAAAAAAAAAAAAAAAAAAAAAAAAAAAATAAATAAATAAATAAATAAATAAATAAAAATGACATGGAGGGCAATATCAATAAGTGCAAGACCTGATACTTCCGTTATATTCATATCCATTACCATGTACATTAACCCCTTGAGACCCAGAACATAATTTCCATTGTGATTTAGCCACCATTAGACAATTTTTAGTGAATATAAGCAATATTTTATAGATATGACCTGTTTAGTAGCCATGTCGACTAACTAATTTGGTATACTGTATTCAGTTACTTTTCGTAATTTTATGGCTAACAACAGACAATTTCTGATAGCAAAGGAAAGATCTGGGCGTGAAGGGTTAAGGAATGGCAGCTAGTGGGCTTTTTATTTCTTTTTTTTGTCAGTTTTTTGAGATGTTAAACAAATAATTATTAATCTTATCGTCACTACTCGCTCTTTTCTCGAGTTTAATTAGGTAATGGATTAATACCATGAGCTGTGTATGACTCACCAAGATGCCGGCCACTAAGCTCACTTCAAAGATGGTTGGCACTACGTTGAACACCAGCGCTGACATGACAAAGTTGATGCCACGGCTGCCGCGGTCGATGGCCTTGGAGAGCGCCCCGGTCTGGCGGCTCAGGTGGAAGCCCAGGTCAAGGTTGTGCAGATGTAGGAACACATTCTGGGCAATCTTACGGATGGAGTTTTGGGCGACTTTGGCAAACACGGCGTTGCGAAGCTCGTTGAAGCCGGCCGCTCCTGTACGGGCAATGCCATCTGTTGATACACTGGGAGGTCAATGGGACAGCTTTAGTGGTGTGGTGGTGAGAGGGAAGACACACATATACAGGTTAGGCCTCAAACAAAGGAAATGTCTGGCACATTCCCCTTTTTTTTGGCATTAAATCAATCAATCAAACAAAGGATGAGAACTCAAGTATTAAGTTCTCAATGAGAACTTAAGGTTTAAGCTTGTCTATGCTTTTGAAGTTAGATTTCCAAAGTAGTATGCAAGCTGAAAATTGGTTAAAGGAATAGTATAATCTCAGCAATCATAATAATAGTATAATATAAGTAATCTCTTTATAAGAGATTACTGTATTGACGGAAAAAAAGAAAGGAAAAAAACAAGGGTAACAGACAAACAGCAGTGGCACAAATGGTAGGAACACAAAGAAAAATAAATCACAAATACTGTGACAGCAATAAGTCAAAAGTGACTCACAGGCCAGCATGAGGGAGAAGGCGGTGGTGGTGACGGTGGAGGCCGGGTCTGAGAGTGCCAGGACGTCCCCGGTGTGTTCATTGAGGTAGTTGATGGCGTCCTTGAAGATGAAGGGCACCTGCACGTTGAGGATCTTGGCCCCCACCAGCAGCCCCAGCGCCGTGGCCACGCGCGCCTTCACTCTGGTCTTACCCTGGGGACACCAACACAATTCCGCTGAACACACACAGTATACGTACATCAAAATAACACTTTTTTTTTTTTTTCACTATTAGATTTCCTTGTGAAGATTATAAGTCAATAATATCCTAATCTTCCTCAGTACTGTATATATTTAAGACATGGTGGAACAAATTTTCCTGAAATGTGTCCTTTATGTCTCTGTTTTGTGATTTCATCAGACATTCTTTGACTCATATAGCAGTGGGAGATGGTGGGTAATTTTATATAGAATGACATCTGGAAAATGTTGCTGGATGATAAATGATTTTTTAATGATACTTACAAAAGAATGAACAGCATCAGTCTTTAATTATCCATTGTAATCAATGTTCATATTTCATATACAGTACTTCACATGCTAAACCAAGACTCACTTTGGGCCAAACGTAAGTGCCAAGAGCGTGCAGCATTTCGCGGCCCGTGACGTCTCTGGATGACACTCCCCCATAGTCGCGGCTCAAGGCCGAGGCACCCGGGTGGAAGCAGTTCCGCACCCCCAGCCTCTGGTGGAGCCTTCCCGCCTGATACCTGCCACCCAGGGGTCCAGGATGCCTGCCCCATGGCGAGGTGCTCAGCCCAACCTGTATGTGTATTGATGCTGCATTAGGATAAATAGATCTCTTCAAACATGCAAACATTTATTTCGACCCCTGAATATGTCCAGTACTGGTACAGTGTTATGTTTGTAACACTCTGCCACAGAGTTAATCTAGTAGTTCTTTCCCTAGATTTAGTGATCTCAACCTTTTTAGCACCAGTTGAAAGGAAAATAAGTGATAAGTACAATAAATCCTCTATAAATCTGACCAATTGGGGGACCCTGTTCGGCCTATCCAAAAGTCCAGATTAACCGAGGGTTGAAAAACTCATGTCTGCCCCTGGCCCCATAGCACACCAAAGCTCACTAAAACACGGTGCATTACAATATTATTTATTAATAAATAGTGTTTATAGTATGTATTATAAAATTACCAAAAATATGTTACAGTACAGCACTGTATTGCAATGTATGACAGCCCTCATTGCCGTCATCGGTCCTCATTTCAGATAAAAAAGCAACTCCTGGATGCAGTTAAACACTGGTGTGCCCATCCTTCTTGTTATGCACAATGAAGGTGACGTGACAGCCCCTCAGGCTCATGGGGGGTCACACAAAACGAGGCAATATCTTAAAAGATATTGCCGAAAGATATTAAAAGATGCTTATTCCAATGTAACAAATCACAAATACATTAATAGAGCACTGTTGGGCCTGGTGCAGCACATGTTCCATCAACAAACAGTTCACAGTGTGCCCCTGACTCACAGTGACAACAACAACAACAATAACAATAGCGCTGTATCAACACATCGGCTGAATCCACATTCTGACGATATATCAAGTTTTGATATTTGTAAAATATATGTAAAATTAAGAACACATTGAATGCATTTCTGTGTACAGTGTACACCAATCATTAACTACATCTACTTTATACATTTTCATCACTTTCATCATCCATTCAGCTAACCCAAAGGCATCTCTCAAATAACTCGATTCTTCTGCTTAAATCCCTGATCTTTGAATTTCATTCTGTCTAGGTCTCACTGGCATACCTAAATGCTAGGGCTATCATGCTGAGACAAAGTGCCTTTCCTACTACGTACTATGCTAATGGTTCTGATCATGCACCCTAAGGATCCCACTGCTTTCCTTCCTTATAAAACCCTCTCTTCTATCTCCCTTCAAGATGCTTCAACTCATTCACCTTCCACTCTGTTCCTTCAAACTTGTTCCACAGTTTCTGACCCTTTGAAAACAACTTAAAATGAACCACTTCCTTCTTGCAGCCTTACCAAATATTTTCGTAATTTTACCTATCATGGAGTTCTTAAATCACCCTTTCTTTTCTTTCTTTCTTTCTTTCCGTTCTTTCAATCAGTAACACCAGCCCTGTACAGCCTCGTGGCGCCCCGCAGTGTGGCGCACCACTGCTCCACCAGGGCTTCAGCTACAGAGGCTGCAGGGGATTTCTGAATGACCCTCATGTCGTGCACACAGGCCTCCAGTTGCTGAATCTTCCGTTGCATCAGGAAGCCGAGACAACTCAATACCATCTCCCGGTGAGCAACACCCATCAGATCTTCACACACCACCTGCCATCCTTGACTTAAGTGTTGTGAGGGCATGAGGCAGATGGTGACTGCTGCTTCCAGACTCCAGCTGGGACCCTCTGTACTCACTCCTAGGTTCTTATCTAAATCCTGGGATCGGATTAACTGAACCTTACTGTGCATGTTACTGCTGTACTCTTCTCCCAACTTTAGCTTGACTATACACACCACTTCTGATAGGGTCACTGGCACATGGTTATGAGGGTTATGTGGTAAAATGAACCCATACTCTACATACAACTTCAGGTTATCATGTGGACCATAGTTTATGAAAACCTGTTCATACTGGTTGTAGGGGACTTTGGTAAGTATCTCATAGCAGCCGTTAGCAGGGTTGAGGTTTGCCTCCACTTGTGCGTGTGGGTGTGGTTGAGCAGGTCCAGGTATGGCGCCAGGGCACAAGTGTCATCGCCAAGGACTAGCCGAGGTGGCTTCTGATTCTTACAGTAGACAGCTCGAGTATTGACAGTGAACCAACTCCAACGGACTTGCTCAATACAGAGTGAGCAGAACAAGGACTGGAGGTATTCACTGGCTGATGCAGCAATTTGAATGCTTGAGTAGCACTGGCTCACATCTTCATCTTGATTCAACTTTAAACCTTTAAACATTTCTGGGAAGGTATCTGTCTCCTCCTGACTGCAATATGCTGGAACACAGTACTCTGAGGGGAGGCTCTCTAAGTAGCTTTTCCATTGTGACTTCTCCCCCAGGAATCTATGATACAACAGGAATAAAGCCAATAGATCCATGGCTCTGAACTTGATGCCAGATTTTTGCAAAGCTGCCAATAAAATAGAATCTTCTATTACTTTGCTGGTTGTAATCAACATTTCTTCAGGAATGCTGACAAGCACTTCCCCAGAATGTATTGCACGCGTCGCCATCAAACCCCGGCCGGTGTCAGCAAACAAAGCTGGTTTCAGCTGTGCATGGGAAAATTTTCTGCTGCCTTTTCTCAACCACTGGTTGAGGCGAATAAACACTGAATCTGCATCAACAACCACCGGGATGTCACCCTGTTCTCTAGCCCGCCTCCGCCTCTTCCTGTGTCTCCACGCTCTCCCACAGCGACAGGAAGCATCTCCCAAAGCCTCTGCCATCCCTGAGCAGCTGTAGGATTGGTCTCTTTCTCGGACTCATATAAACACCATCCTCTGAAAGGAATAGTCTCTTACAGAAAACCATTCTCTGAACAAATGCTGCGATAAATTCAATGTCAAATTACCAATGGCAATAAAAGCATTGGGCAAACAGTGCCATGACTGGATCAGAATTATCCAATGCTCGTGCATGCAGTTAGGGCTATAGGAAAACAATAGGTTGACAATACTGTCCTGTGCACAGATACTTAGAATAGGCTGTCAAAACTGGTAGATTTTCAGGTAGACACACCCCGATAAAAAAAAATTGTTAACTCCAGGAAGTACATTTTTTAGTACATTTATTTTGTACATTATTTTAGTACATTTATTTAGTACATTTAGTACATATTTTTAGTACATATTTTTATTAAATTATTTTAGTAAATTATTGTATTGCATTATTTTAGTGAATTTTTAGTAAATTATTTTTGTATATTTTTTAGTACATTATTTTAGTACTTTTTTAGTACATTTTTTTAGTAAATATTTTCAGTAGATTAGTGCATTCTTTTAGTTCATTCTTTTAGTACTTTCAGGTGTACTAATATAATCATAGGTAGCAGCAAAGACCCTCTACAACAAAGACTACTAAGACCCGTTGTGGAGGGTCTACACCTAAACACACTGAAATATACCTAAACACACCGAAATATACCTAAACACACCGAAATATACCTAAACACACCGAAATATACCTAAACACACCGAAATATACCTAAACACACTGAAATATACCTAAACACACCGAAATATACCTAAACACACTGAAATATACCTAAACACACTGAAATATACCTAAACACACCGAAATATACCTAAACACACCGAAATATACCTAAACACACCGAAATATACCTAAACACACTGAAATATACCTAAACACCGAAATATACCTAAACAACTGAATATACCTAAACACACCGAAATATACCTAAACACACGAAATATACCTAAACACACGAAATATACCTAAACACACCGAAATATACCTAAACACACTGAAATATACCTAAACACACGAAATATACCTAAACACACCGAAATACTAACCCTGAAACACCAACCGAAATATACCTAAACACAACTGAAATATACCTAAACACAACCGAAATATACCTACCGAAATATACCTAAACACACCGAAATATACCTAAACACATACTGAAATATACCTAAACACACCGAAATATACCTAAACACATACTGAAATATACCTAAACACACCGAAATATACCTAAACACATACTGAAATATACCTAAACACACCGAAATATACCTAAGCACACACCGAAATATACCTAAGCACATACCGAAATATACCTAAACACATACCGAAATATACCTAAACACACCGAAATATACCTAAACACATACCGAAATATACCTAAACACATACCGAAATATACCTAAACACATACCGAAATATACCTAAACACATACCGAAATATACCTAAACACATACCGAAATATACCTAAACACACACCGAAATATACCTAAACACATACCGAAATATACCTAAACACACCGAAATATACCTAAACACATACCGAAATATACCTAAACACACCGAAATATACCTAAACACACACCGAAATATACCTAAACACACACCGAAATATACCTAAACACACCGAAATATACCTAAACACATACCGAAATATACCTAAACACATACCGAAATATACCTCAACACACAACACCGAAATATACCTAAACACATCCGAAATATACCTAAACACCGAAATATACCTAAACACACCGAAATATACCTAAACACACCGAAATATACCTAAACACACCGAAATATACCTAAACACAACCGAAATATACCTAAACACACACCGAAATAAATACCTAAACACACCGAAATATACCTAAACACACCGAAATATACCTAAACCCAACACACACGAATATACCTAAACACACCGAAATATCCTACACACCCGAAATACTACAACACCGAAATATACCTAACACACCGAAATATACCTAAACACACCGAAATATACCTAAACACACCGAAATATACCTAAACACACCGAATATACCTAACACACGAATATACCTAAACACACACGAAATATACCTAAACACAACCGAAATATACCTAAACACACCGAAATATACCTAAACACACCGAAATATACCTAAACACACCGAAATATACCTAAACACACACCGAAATATACCTACACACACCGAAATATACCTACACACACCGAAATATACCTAAACACACACCGAAATATACCTACACACACCGAAATATACCTAAACACATACCGAAATATACCTAACACACACCGAAATATACCTACACCACACACCGAAATATACCTACACACCGAAATATACCAAACACACACCGAAATAACTACCAAACAACACACCGAAATATACCTACAACCCCATACCGAAATACCATATACCTACACACACCGAAATATACCTAACACACCGAAATACTACACCAAATACCTAAACACACCGAAATATACCTACACACACCGAAATATACCTACACACCGAAATATACCTAAACACATACCGAAATATACCTAAACACACCGAAATATACCTACACACCGAAATATACCTACACACCGAAATATACCTACACACACCGAAATATACCTAAACACACCGAAATATACCTACACACACCGAAATATACCTACACACCGAAATATACCTAAACACATACCGAAATATACCTAAACACACCGAAATATACCTACACACCGAAATATACCTACACACATACCGAAATATACCTAAACACACCGAAATATACCTACACACACCGAAATATACCTAAACACATACCGAAATAAGACACCCCTTTACCGAGGAAAGATAATTTGTTATGCTTTCTTATATATTATTTAGGTCATGCATGAACAGTAGTATCAAAGGAGCTAGGCCTGATTGGTATTATTTCTTAACAGACTGTTAGTGTATTCTGATTTCTTACAAGGAAGTAAATTTCGGGGGTGGGTGGACCATGGCCGGTAAATTTCCAGATGAACACCGAACTTCCTTTGGTAGACAAAACAATTTTTTCTGGCGAGTTTTGATGTGTTTTGAATTAATCTGCTGACCGTTTCTGTCGCATATCAATTTTTTTTTTTTTGCAAAAATGACAAAAAAAAAAATAATGGAACCTAACTGAACCTATACCTAACTAAAATTTAAAACATAAAAACCTTTACCTACAATAGAAAAAAAAAAAAAATATAATTGCGCCAGAAACGGTTAACAGATTCATTCAAAAATCAAAACGCATAAAAACTCACCAGCCAAAAATAGTTTCGTCCACCAAAGTGAATTCGGTGTTCATCTGGAATAATGCCCCATGGCCCATACCAACTTGACAATAACGAAAATTTACCCGCCGTTTCGGCACATCACCGGCTTATAATTACTGGTGTCTCAACAATGTGGTTTACTTTCACCACACACACACACACAGAGTCATCGGCCCGATAAAAACTAACCAGTGCCGGGCCATAAAAGCGTGACGGGATAATGAGGACACCCAGGGAGTTAAAGGGCTCCTCCCCGCAGCCTGATGACGCAATCCATCAGCTGATCCCAGACTCCCATGCCAGACCCGCCCACTCTAACCATACAAACGTTGCCACCATGGCTGTGACGCATGGCCTGACCTTACACACGCCACACACCTACACCCCTTAATGCCCCTGACGCCACACCAAGCACAGGCAACAATGATAAATACTGCAAACCAACATATTGCCGCGACACCTACCTTATTGTGTACCGCGATGCCTGATGGTGCAATGATCCGCCTGGCAGCGTGCTCAATCTCCTTATTTACGCCATGATAGCTGAGGGTTCTGTAAAGGCCTCTCAGTGCACAGGTGGTCGCCAGATAGCCGTGGGAGCGGTGTCTGCCCCTCGCCACCACCGTCGCCATCACCGCGCGGAGGAGTCCAATGTTTTGCTTCATGACGTCACACTCGCGGGACTTTTAAAAGAATACATCTGAAAATGTCCTGTAGATCAGACACTGAGCTCTATATGTTATCATAGAGCTCAGTGGGATCAGAGTACACAGAAATGTCTTGACAAGCCGTGCGAGGCTCCATATCCAAATTAATGTTCATTACAGTGCAATTTTCGTCACCAAATGCATTCAAACCTTACTTATCTGCAGATGGATGGATTTGGCACTGCAAAAAAGGGTTATTCAGCTGGACACATATCAAGTGAAACTGCATAGATAAATGAATTCACAAGAAATATATGAGATGGCTATAATTAACCTATAAAGGTTGCGCCCACGTGTTAACAGTTTTGAGTGTTATAAATGTTGGGCATTGGGCAAATGGGCATCTTCCTTGGAGCATAAATTTAGTCAATAAGTCCCCTATATTTAGACACTTGTGGAAAGCGTGGACCATCACTCTGTTTCCCAATACCGTGACAGTCACCTCGTGCAATGCATGACCCAATATAGATTTTGACTCAAACGTGGCAAAATTGTTCATGATACCATGTTTTTTTTCTTTGAAACTTTGTTTTTAAAATATATCTCAATTCTAAGACTGCATGGTGTATCTGCAGCATGAGATGTCCATGTCAGTGAGAAGCCAGAGGCTATTTGTGTGCAGTGCGGGAACTACTTTTGTGAGCACGCGCTGTAAAGGGTTGCCACTTGTAGGGAGTTTGTCCCCAGGTCGGGAGATCTGAGCACATCTAGGGAACATCTAGGGAAATAGGTTTTCCGGGAAAATCTCTATGCTGCGCGTGGCCTCGGTGCTCATCTCCGTCGCATTAGCATTGAGCTTGATGGGTGAGAAACCGCTACCCTGGGACACAGGGCTAGTGTGACATCCGAGTTACCACAGTTACCTTCTCCAGATTTCCCCAGGTAGCCGACCTCTTTATCGACCAACACCGTAAGGAAGGATGAACAGCTGTTAGGGCTGCACGCCGACTGCCTGGGATTCGAACCAGGGCCCGCGGATTCGTAGCTAGGCGTGCTTAGCCACTACACCACGGAGGCGCAGTATTGTGAAAAAATAAGTCACAATAGTATAAAATTATTGTGGCTGTCCACAAATAAAATTAAGGCATAAAACAATGCTTCAATAGAACACCAACTTAAAAATTTTATATCACAAAAATATATATAGTGTTCTCTCTCTCTGTGTCTGTCTGTACCTATCTCTGTCTATCTCTAATTATTTCTTGATTGGGGATTTTTTTTATTGAATTTTGTGACATTTTAACTTATCTAGGGAATTTTTGGTGTATCTGAGGAAGCTGTGGGTAAAACACGCAACGGGAGGGCGAGCACGGCAGTCACCACGTGGATATCGCCAGGTGTGTTTGTTCTCGTGTGGGGTGCTGCGCCGCTACACTGACCCGATTGTTGTATGGGTGACCTATATTAACTACTCACGAAGCTTTTTTAGTGGTAAGCATACAGTAGTTAGTCCTTCACTTTGTTTTCAGTATATGAACATGCATTTGTGAGGGAGATGAGGCAGCGATAGGCAAGGTGGGCTTCGCGTCACCGACCTGCGCGCTGTGCTTCATGACGTGCAGCCGCCCTACCGTTGCCCTCACACACCTATATTAATTTACCTGACTCTTAAGGCTGCGCGGCGCCAACCATACTCTCCCTTTACTCTATGTTATTCAGGTGAACACACAACATTCGATCTCTAAAACTGAGGATGTGTGTGGTATTTCCTTGCTTTCATTAGGATGTGTGAATGCATGTATAGCGGCGACAAACAAACAATCACACACACATACACACACACAACAACCTTGTTAAACCCTGTTCTTACGCCACACTGTCTTCCATCTGACACCCCTGCAAGGCCGAGGGCGAGGATCGGATTGCCATGGGGCGTGGGTGGTGTGAAGCGGTAGTGTTGGAGTGCTAAATATAGCCTATAGCGGGCATATTATTGTTGGTGAGGTTCCATCAGTACGCGGTTTACTTTACTTATATAACACAAAAATACATGAAATGACGTTTTTTTTCAGTTTACTATCGCACGGGAAAACGCGTCCGGATGTCATTGATCCTGTTTGAGACTAGCAATAGCATGGATAAGTAGGTCATATCTCACGCTTCTCTCTAGCTGTCACTTTTGTTTCCTTTTCGCTACGTAGATGGCTGGAGGAGCTATAACGTGAAAGCTTTTGGGAGGCGTGAAGGAATCGCAAAAAAGGTGTGACAAAGCAGCACTTCGGTATCATTGCTGAGAATCATTGTAGTCACGTTCACACTCTCGATAGGAAGTAACGTTTCAGAATGCATGGTAAGCTCGACAATTTGTATTTGTACTCTTACGTCCGCTAGTGTCGTTTCATCATCCTCCGATAGCGTGGTGATAACAAACCCGCGTGTCGACTGTTTTGATGTGCGGTGGCGGAGTCTTGAGCAGTCTGACACCCGCTTTTGCCTCGGCGTCGCGGATTCACAGTTTCACACCCAAGGAAGTGATTATGTAGTCACGATGCATGGCTTCCGGGATGAGATGGAAGCAATCCTTGAAGGTAAAGGAAGTGATTGCTTGGCGAGGCGAGACCGTAAGGAGGAAGTCACCGGACGCAGGAAGGGGGGACTTTACTGCCGACTTATTTATATTTATTGAACGCACGAGAAGTAGGCTAAAGTAGGATGGCTATTTTGAGGTACAGAGTACTTGGTGGGGTTAGTAATAGAAATGGCGGCAGTGGCAGTAAAATGAGGTAGTGGTGACAGTAAAAGTTGGTTGTAATAACTAGTAATTAAGTTCTTGACAGATGGCCGGTCTAGATTATTCAGGGCCGCGAACTGGTCACCATAGCATAATTTTGTTTCAATCTACTGCGTCACACTAATGTAAGGGTAGATAACATTATAGATCGGTAGTATACGGTAGACAATAATTTACATTGAAATTTATGTTCCTGGTCAAGTTCAGAAGCTTGAGTTTTACAGCTTTGACACTCATTGGGTGATATTCTAAATGTGGGATGGTAGTAGCGACGGTGGAAGAGGTGGTGGTGGTGGTAATAGAAAGAGTCCTCGGCAAAAATTGTGAGTAAACTACGTAGACTCGCAAGCTTGCGTGTTTGGCAGTCATTTGCAAGCCCCCACTTTGGATGGATTCCAGTCACGTCTGTAGTAAGGACCAGCACTGCGCGTGATGGCATTACGTAGGTATATACACAGCACTACTAGAGGTGCTATACATACTGCCACAGCCGCAACAACAGGACAACATACTGTGACAATAGTACGTGTAGATGAAATAGCATAGAACCGAGTGAACTACATATTAAACTCTCCTTTCAAGACGCTATTGCTGAGTTAACGAGAATAGTTGTGCCACACAAATGGAGAGCAATGGCACGGTACAAGACCCTCCTCCCTCCCACCCTGCAGCTCTTGCCGGGACAATTCCCCAACATGGCCAAAGGCAAGCCGCTGCACCAAAAAGTTGCCCCTCCTTGTCGCTCGCAGGACCGGTTAGCCTAGCGGGGCAAGAAAAGGCAACGGGAAGATTGACGGAAGGGTGTAGAATGCGTGGGTATTGCGAGTATTGTCTCTGCTGCTGCACTCGCGTCAGAGGTGTTAAGCTTCTTCACACTACAAGTACAAGGGCGGCGTCGCGTTGCTGTAGGCGTGTAGGGTCTGTATCACGATGTGTTTCTAAGGCCAGAAAGGAAGAGAAGGCATGAGGTGTAGCTGTATGACCTTGGGCGCCCGGGTCTCGCAGCTGCACCTGCATGCCGCATGTGTGCACTGGGACGTCCTGTGGGTGGGGGGAGAGGAGCGGACTGGATGCTGCGTTGGTGTTCTAGGCCTCGGCAATGATTGCACAAGTAATGAGACGTGACTTGGGAAGTATTGATCGCGTCGTCTAGTTTTCTCAGTTACCATTCGCAGATAAATTTCACCAAATGATGTCGTGGGTGAATAGTGCATCTCTCCCTCTCCCCCCGGGCGTTCCAGATAGGGTCTACGTTCACCTTTGTCTGCGGGGTAAAGGGGGAGGGAGAATACAGATGGGTGGATGCGAG
This sequence comes from Chionoecetes opilio, assembly GCA_016584305.1. Taxonomy (NCBI): domain Eukaryota; kingdom Metazoa; phylum Arthropoda; class Malacostraca; order Decapoda; family Majidae; genus Chionoecetes; species Chionoecetes opilio. The sequence continues at coordinate 137,508 of JACEEZ010004786.1, read as the reverse complement.
CAGCTGGCGGTGGTGATGCGCAGTGGTGGTGCAGCCATCACGCCGTGCATGTGCGTGTTGGGTGGTGGACTTTGCTATCTGATGACGAGCACAGCAACCTTCAATAGACACTCGTCGCGCCAGAGGTCTTTCAGAGCATCAGCTTTAAAAGATGTCTGCTGGACATTTTGTGTACCATTCAGAGCCGTGTTGACGCGGGGTAGGCATCTGTGTGTGTCACATTCTATGACATGTACCTATATCATTACAGCATTTGAATCTACAGCTTAATACGTAATAATAAATGTTCAACTGCCGTGTGCATGCGTAATACGTTGAGCTTGATCTACATTCTCTAAGTGACGGTCTTTGATATACACAGAGCCCTGAGCCCAGCTTAGCCAAGTGGAGGCAGCGTGTTCCCAACGGCCACTATGGGTACCATGAGTGAGGTGGTCACAGCCCGGGCCCCCACCTTCGAAAAGACGCCGCCCTCCCAGACACCCCTGCACGATAACCAGACTGCCCTGCACGACAAACAGCGGCAGCCCACGGACGACACCCCCACCCCCACCCAGGTAGCTACCCTTTACTGCCCCCAACCCTATTCCCCGCCGCTCCCACCCATAGGCCAGCCGCCACTCTTTTTATAAATGCTAAAGGAATACTGTCATAGTGACCCTGTTCGTGGAGTGACACCATGGAGGCGAGGCAAGGGTTGGTGTGTTTGTGTAACCGTCTTGTGCACCTTTCAGATATAGGTTGTAGGTCACGTTCTCCGAGTGTTTGTTTCATGCAGTCCATTCCTAATCAGACTCGCACACACCACGTTCTTTTTCGTGCAAGCGGAAAGGTTTGGGTGATACTTGTTTGACCTTGAACAGGACACTTTTATCAGTGATTATCATTTCCGGCGGAGAGTAGCAGCTCGTAGCCTTGTCTCGTACCCATGTGTCCCCCTCGTCTTGCCGCAGGAGTCTTACCCCCCCCTGGTGTTGGAGAGTCACCTGCAGCCCGTGGAGGGTTTCGGACCTTACTTCAAGCTGATCCCCTCCAGCGGACAACTCAAGGAGCTCCAGACAATCATTCGCGATAGGTAGGTTCTCTCTCTCTCTCTCTCTCTCTCTCTCTCTCTCTCTCTCTCTCTCTCTCTCCTACTAAGATCCTATCACGCCTTCTCTCAAAATAAATGTTCTTGAGTCTGCACGAAATGTCGAAATCCATTGTCGTGTCTGATAAGATTATTAAACCAGTTGCAGCGCCGGTCTGTTTGAGACTGGTTGAATTTGCAACATTTTCTGCATTCCCCAAGAAAGCTTTTCATATACCTTCTGACTTGTTCTCGGTATTAATTATATTTATAAAAATCATCATGATCCTATCGAATATATAAGTTGCCTGTGTGCAGAGTGCCAGAGAGTGTCTTTATCATTTTCAGAAACACGTTGAGAAGCGACTTCAAATTCTATGCTGACAGATTAGTGAGTATCTCTTGCCCCCTTCCTGACAGTGCATGCATTGTTGTGTATTCTCGTTTCAACATGAGTGCTTGTGGGGAGAGAGAGAGAGAGAGAGAGAGAGAGAGAGAGAGAGAGAGATCCTGCCTCTATCTAGTCTCATATGGAAAACTAGAAATTCGAGCATTTAACGCATACATGGAAACATAAATAGGACAGCAGGAAAATCTTGCTAATCACCCACACCCGCACACACGATTTCCACATGGCGAGTGTGCATACGGGTGTAATCATGGAGGCGTGGAGCGTATAGAGCTGCATGGAGGTATAATATCATCCTGCCTCATGGGTGTAATAGTGTCAAGTGGAGCGGCGAAAAGTGATGTGCGTGGCAGGAATAGTGGCGGTGACGGGGCAGCGCGGAGCATGTATAGGCAGGCGACGGGTATCACACGTCACTTACCTCGCACTCATGCTCGCAGATACTATTACTATTACGAAACCTACTGGTGAAAGTCGTGCTCTGACGTGTGTGTGTGTGTGTGTGTGTGGAAAGAGAGAATAGAAAGTGAGATTTTCGACCAGATTTCCCGTCCATTTTTTTTCCTATCGTATATTTTACATACTGCCAAATAGAATGACTTCCGATCAGATTTCCTGTCTAAATATGAACGGTTTATTTTTCTATTTGATCATTCATATATTTTACATACTGCCAAATATATCTGCATAAGTTAGGGTTATATTGATTAACTTGACTCTTAGATAATGTAACTGTTGTCATTGTTATAATTACTACTGTGTGAACTTAGTTGCAACGCAGTATACACAGTGGATGAAGGAGAACTGCTATAGGGATAATGCTAAAGGATAATATTATAGAGATCCTTGGGTGCTATGGAAGTGGCAGGTCAAGGGAAGGAAGGCGGTAGCAAGGGATGCATTGACGCAGAAACAGAACACATTAAGGTCGTGCAACAGATATGTCAGTCAAAATGTAAGCCAACTTTTTCCGCAGTCTTCATCATAATCTCTAAGGGGATCGAAAGTTAACGTACTACCTAGTCTGAGTTTCTCTCTCTCTCTCTCTCTCTCTCTCTCTCTCTCTCTCTCTCTCTCTCTCTCTCTCTCTCTCTCTCTCTCTCTCTCTGTTTTCTTCTTGCTGCTAAAATCTCTCTCTGTGACGTTACTGGAAATCCGTATTAAGTTCTTTTTTTAAGCTAACTAAACGCAAACCGGCAAGTAACAATGCTAAACTTATCAATCCCCCATCTCTTTCTCTCTCGGCTTTGTTTCTCTCTCGGTTTCTTTTGTCTCATGTTACTTGACCTTTCCTTGTAATACAAACTCTTTCCGTTCGCTTTTACTTTTGACAACCTTCCTCATATTTTCTTGTTCTCTCCATAAATCCACTCATTTATTTCCCTTCACAAACTACATTTCTCTCCTCCTTAAGCCATCTGCCCTTCACCTTGCCATTTAGCCACCATTCTTTTACCTATCTATCAAATCTACCTGTCCCCGTCCTCTTCAACTGTCTCCTTACCTACACATCCCTATACCTCATACCTCATACCACAACCACCTCCTCATCTCATCATCACCATAATCTTGTTTCTTTCCCTGCCTCTCGCCTCTAAACTGACCCTCTTTCCCTGCCTCTTGCCTCCAAACTGACCCTCTTTCCCTGCCTCTCGCCTCCAAACTGACCCTCTTTCCCTGCCTCTCGCCTCTAAACTGACCCTCTTTCCCTGCCTCTCGCCTCTAAACTGACCCTCTTTCCCTGCCTCTCGCCTCTAAACTGACCCTCTTTCCCTGCCTCTCGCCTCCAAACTGACCCTCTTTCCCTGCCTCTCCCCTGACCCTCTTTCCCTGCCTCTCCCCTGACCCTCTTTCCCTGCCTCTCCCCTGACCCTCTTTCCCTGCCTCTCGCCTTTAAACAGATCCGGCTGGTGGTGGAAGAAGGACTGAACCAGTTGCCTTACTCTGACTGCTCCATCACCACTCCTACAGGATGCTCCTACCAAGGTCTCCGATTCGTGAAGGGCAACTGTGGGGTGGCTATCGTCCGCTCAGGCGAGGCCATGGAACAGGTATAAGACTATTACCGTTGCCGAGTTTGCAAAGAGAGGCGTGTTTCTTGGGTGGGTTGAGGCGAGTGGACTTTGGGATTTGATAGTTTATTTAAGGAATGTGGGTGGTAATAATACGTGTGTGCAAGAGGGTAAGAAGGGCAGGTATCGTGGGTGAGTTTGTGGAGGACTGGAGGGTGAGATTAAGTAATGCGTGGTATTTGTATAAGAGAATGTATCTGAGGTGGTTTGAGAGGTGAATGGCCTTGGGGATGGGTTAAGGTGGCGTGATATATAGGTTTTGGCAGTGTTGATTATGTTATTGATGGAAGTAACAGCTGCAGTGGTGAAGGGTTGGACCAAGGATAGTACGTACATAGAGGATAGCATACTTTATATATTATCCTTGGGTTGGACGGTACGGACTAAGGGTTGGCGGCGATGGTAGTGAGGGTTTTGAGGTTGAAGAATGATGTTTTTGTATCTTAATTGCCATTGTAATTTGATATTCCTTAAGAACGTCATCTTAAGGTATTTAGTTAGAATATAAGAACATAAGGAAGCTACAAGAGGCCGTAAAACCTACACGTGGTAGTTCCTGTCGTGGTGTAATGATCATGGCAAGCATACTCACGCACTAAGCAGGGAAGGGAAAGCACACACGACACCTACTGGGCACTTGCTAATGGTGTACAGCTGCATTACTGTCACCTCAGCAACAGTTGTGCATTTCTGCCACGGTTGCATTTCTTATGCTTGTTTAGTGATGACACCAGATGCAATGTAAGAGTGCGGGTGTGTTTTTTTTATAATATTTTTTTTACATCACAAAGGACTGGCCAAGGGCATAACAAAAAGAGGTAGCACAAACCCCGCTTAGTTGCCAGTCCCTATAAAGAAGACTAAGAAAATATAGAAAGGGGGTGGGCCAATTTAGTTTGGGAGTGTGTGTGCGTGTGTTGCGGTAGGAATGAAAGGTCTTGGTCACGCAATGTGTGTGTGTGTGTGTGTGTGTTGTGTGTGTGTGTGTAGTATTGGGAGGTCTGTCAATTACCGTTACATCACGACTACTCGAGTTGTTAGATAGGTATTGATCGATTCACTCCGGCGCCTGATTCAGAAAAGAAACAAAACGCAGACGCATGGCAGAGCAAATTCTTGTTGTCATTTACCTAAACCTGATTGTCCCTATAATTATGTTAAGGAATTTTAGTTTTTGAGGGGGGGGGAGGGAAGTTTTGAAATAGTATAGAGCCCCCTAGAATCCAGCTATTGATTAGAACTCGTTGACATGGCGTGGGTGTGTGCGAGTGTGTTGGTAAACGTAATAATTCACGTGGGAGGCCGGCATCCCTTATGTAACCTTGGGGGCGTCTCCACGTGTAAGTCTCAAGGCCTTTTGCAGCTTCCTTATTTTCTTATGTTCTTATGTTCACAGGCGTATAGGTAGCTTCCTTATGTTCTTATGGTTCACAGGCGTATAGGTAGCTTCCTTATGTTCTTATGTTTCTTTATGTTCACGGGCGTATAGGTAGCTTCCTTATGTTCTTATGTTTCTTATGTTCACGGGTATAGTAGCTTCTTATTACTTATGTTCTTTCTGTTTAAGGTATAGCAGAGCTGGCACAAAATACATTGAATGTATTTAAATACTAAATACATGGGAAATGTATTTAAATACTAAATACTAAATACATTTTACGAATGTATTTAAATACTAAATATAAATCTCAATTGTATTTAAAACATTTGTAAATACATTTTCAATTACATCAAAATTTTAACATGACTAAAAATTATTTCTTAGATTTTGGGTTTCCTTAGAAATTTCCTTCTCAGGTCTAAATTTCCTTGAAATCAGGACATTTCCTTGCAAGTGGAAACACTGGTTCACTGTAAGATCGGGCTGCCAGATAGTTGGGCGGGTTTATGGCCAAATTAACTGATAAAAAAGTATTTAAATTTTATATTAAATGTATTTAAATACTCATAAAAGTATTTAAATACTGTATTTAAATACATGGCAACCAATGTATTTATAAATACATTTATAAATACACAAATGTATTTAAATACAATTGTATTTAAATACTGCCCAGCTCTGCGTATAGGTAGCTTCCTTATGTTCTTATGTTCTTTTATGTTCACGGGCGTATAGGTAGCTTCCTTATGTTTATGTTCACGGGCGTATAGGTAGCTTCCTTATGTTTATGTTCACGGGCGTATAGGTAGCTTCCTTATGTGATGTTCACGGGTATGGTAGCTCCAATAGTTCTTTTATGTTACTGCGTAATAGGTAGCTTCTTATGTTTTATGTTCACGGTCGTATAAGTAGCTTCCTAGTTTATGTCACGGGCGTATGGTTAGCTGTCCTTATTTCTTTTATGTTACACAGGTATTAGGTACTTCCTTATTTATGTTCACGGGCGTATAGGTAGCTTCCTTATGTTCTTATGTTCTTTTATGTTCACGGGCGTATAGGTATAGCTTTCCTTACGTTCTTCACTGTCTCCCTGGCAGGGTTTGCGTTCCTGCTGCCGCTCGATCCGGCTGGGCAAGATCCTGGTGGAGTCTGACCTGGAGACGCACGAGGCGAGGGTGGTCTATGCCAAGTTTCCAGACGACATCAGTCAACGCAAGGTTCTGCTTATGTACCCCATCATGAGTAAGTGTGAGGGGGAGGCGTGAGTAGGCCGCGCGGTGAGGGAGGGGAGGATAGGGGTGGTACCTACACACAACCCATTCATGAGGGAGGGGAGGATAGAGGAAGTACCTACATACAACCCATTCATAAGGGAGAGGGTGGAAACTATACTGTTTTTTTTTTTTAACGAGGTGAAAAATCCTGACCCCTTGCTGCTTACTGCCTGATATTTGATGCCAGGAGAAGGGAATACTACGGTTCTTCTAAATTTCAGTTGTATTTTATCATAGTTAACCATATCATCAGGTAAATATAGGTATAATTTTTAGCACGAGACCTTAAGATAGAATGGAATTTTCGCCTCGTTAAAAAAATTGACTACAGGCAAGAATTTAGCAACTATAAGGGGACTTGTGGTTACGGGAAAGAACACTGAGGTTGTGAGTGGTAATTGCGGTGATCAAGGTGTTTTTCTTAGTATTGACCATTATCAAGTATTAATTCATTCTTACGCGTGTCTACAGAGGGTGGATTAATGTCATGTAAAGCACTAACACTGCGCATGACTGAAAACAACTGTGCTGCTATTTGTTTGGTTTGAGATTAAGCATGCACGCAAATAATCATGATTAATCTAGGTCGTATTATGATTGTGGCCGCCTCACATAGTCATCGCGGGTGTTGATTGTCGTATCTTCAGTCAATGTCAATGGTGATCAAGGTCGTCTCGAGATAAGCAGTGTCGCGTCACAAGTTTTTAATTCCTAATGATTTTTCTTTGTGGATTTAACTCCTTAACCCCTTTTTTTAAATTACGGAAAGTGACTTAATATACCAAATTAGCTAGTGGACAAGGCTACTAAACCTCATAATAAAGCATTAAATGATGGCGTTGATGGTAAAATGATGGTGATGTCGCAGGTCTCGGGAGCTCACTGATGACTAATGAGTGATGACATGAGGCAGATCATGTCTCCTTATCGTGGATGGATGTAACCCCTTCACGCCCAGATCTTTCCTTGGCTACATAAAATCATCTGTCGTTAGCCATAAAATTACGAAAAGTGACTTTATATACCAAATTAACTAGTGGACAAGGACATTAAACATGTCATATCTATAAAATATTGCTTATATTGACTAAAAATCGTCTGATGGTACCCAAATTATCATGGAAATTACGTTCTTATATTCATTAAAATCGTCTAATGGTACCGAAATTACCATGGAAATTACGTTCTGGGCCTGAAGGGGTTAATGACATTCAGGAGGACCAGTAAAGCTGAGTGTCGGGGCGGCTGGTGCGCCAGGAGGAGTGTGAAGGGAGGAGCGGCGGGGCAGCTTTAACGTGCTGTAAATAGCGCGCGTTCCTCGTGTGGGTTTTTTTTTTAGCGGAAAGTGTGTTTGTGTGTGAAGAGCGGAGGAAGACGACATGTTAGCTATAGCCTACTTATCGATCTTTTTGTATGATGGGGTCTCATGTACTGCAGCAGGCTAAGGATGTGTTTTATATCACTTCAAGTTAATATCTTCACGGGAAATAACACTACCAGGGAAAGAATACCTACATTCCACCCTCGTCCCTTTTAGCCTCCTACGTCACGCCGGGAATCCGTTCACGCACGCCACTCTCTATCTAAGTATAATGGTGAACCAGCCACAACACCCATGATAGTATTATTCACACACCTGCCTTTTGTAGAGTACCACCCTGCTTGTTTGGGAGAAAGCCAAAGTGTATGGGAAAAAACCATTTATCACTAGATAGCGTAATCACGAGGAAAGGTTTGCCCCATAAAAAAAGTTAATCTGATATACGTAAAGGTCGATGATGATTTTTTCTATTCGTTCAGAGAATCATTATATAGTGATGAATGGCCAATCGCTGTGGTTATTGTTCCCTATCCTAATGAGAATATCTAAGTATGCATCATTAATGTTTAATTTAGGCTTTTATCACTTGTTTTCGTTTACACTTTTACTAATTCTGCGTGCGTGCGTGTGTCCATGCACCCAGGCTCAGCGCATTTGCTCTAACCATCCTGCTGTAACAATCCGTTCCTTTCCCCTTCCCTCACCGTTTCACTCTGTCTCTCTAACCCCTCCCTTTTTTATACTTTGCCATAGTGCCATATGACCTCTTTTGCCTGGCGCATTTCCCCCTTTTTTGGCATTACAATCCAGCAATCAATAACGCAGGCTCAGGGAGCACGGAGGATGCATCATTACTGTTTAAGTTAGACTTTTATCACTTGTTTCGTTTACACTTTTACTAATTATGCGTGTGTGTGTGTGTGTGTTACAGGCTCCGGCAACACTGTGATCAAGGCGGTGAGAGTGCTGCAGGAACACGCGGTGGAGGAGCAGAACATCATCCTGCTCAACCTGTTCTCCACGCCCACCGCCGCCCGCACCATCACCGGCGCCTTCCCCAGGGTAGGTCATGGCTCAGGGGCGCGCACACTGACATTTAAATAAGGAGGGGGGAGGGATACGATATTGAGGATTAGGCGCATCGGAATGATTTACTAGGCTTAAGAGATGAGACTTGTAGAATGCGGTGATCTGCGGTGGTAGCTAAAATGAAAGATGAGGACCGTTTTCTGGACAGTGTGTTAAACGCTTTGTTAAGGAAATTAGAGCAGCATAACGTATATGAGAGGCAAGGTTGTGTGCCTCCTTAAGCAGCATCTTTATTTAGATTGCCACTGTAGGTGTGCTTTTGGGAGGCTATTGAAATCACAACTGGGATTCACCTTTGGAATAATGTGTTCAAACAAGTCATGTATGAAAGGCTCAACAAGGTGTCACCAGTACAAGGAATTCTGTCAATGTCCTGAGAAGTAACAGTTACAGGTGCGCGCACTACAGGTACACTTGACATCACCTTTATCTTTGTCCCGCAGATGCACATCCTGACATCGGAGGTCCATCCCGTGGCCCCCAACCACTTTGGTCAAAAGTACTTTGGCACTGACTAAGCACTGCTACGGAGGCAAGGCGAGGGAGCTGAGCACCACGCAGCTCCGCCACGTAGACGAGCCTCACAGCTCCCCGCTCTGCAAACACCAAATCATTTCCATGGACTGACAATTTTCCATTAAGGGAACAATGATTTGTACGGCTGAAGCTCATGTTGTTGACTGCGAGGGTCGCTAGTTGTTCGGTAAAGTGTTAGGTAGGGAATAGGAATTATGTATTTACAGTATTATGACGTATTTATATATTTTCTTATGTATGCTTCCATTTGCATGATAATTAACACAGTAGTTCCTTTAGATTACTCTTTTGTATGTTTGTGAACAATGCTGTGATTTATTTAGATATTGCACTTACAATGACATGTATATAAATCAAATGTATATATTGTATGTATATTTCAAATATTGATGTTGACAAAACAGTAGCAAGTCTATGTGGCTTTTGTACTATCAGAAGACAAAGAAGGGATGACTATCATGATCAATGCGTCAGTATTAAGTACCCTCAACACCCAGCTGGCAACACAGAGCCAACCATTATCCATCCTTGGCTTGTCTTCCTTGGATGGTTGCTCATGTACCTATAGACAAGAAGTCTGTGATTCCTTACTGCCATGCTGAAAAGTGCATGAATGATATACTTATGTGCAATATCTTCATTTGTGTATGTTTATTTTTCTGGATCAGTGAGTCTCAGTTCCATCTCGCTCATCTGTTTTTATCACATTGCCTCATTCTGACTCGACAAATGACATTCCTCGGCAGGGAGCATCACGCACCCCACGGGGCGCATCGCCCAGGCCTACACCACCAGGAGAAAACTTCCTTCAGCAAACCAATGAAGCTGAATACACTGGACTCCCATTTCATGCATGTAATACGTACCATGAATATGTGTTCGATTAAGATTTTAAGTTTTTTTATCTGGATAGATTTTTGTTGCACAAACACTTTACTTGTTACAAGAAGAGTTGGTGTACAGGCTTCAGAAGTCCTCTGTGTGCAGCATTGCTGTGTGACAGAGGTGCTGTTCAATCAAAATATATAATAAAATGAAGATCTGGTTTTGTTACTTTTACAGACCTCTATATAATTCATCTCGGCTTTAACAAACTCTTCTGCCAGTCCAATTTATGCGGGGATTTACCGAAGAATTACTCACTGTATCAAAATTGGAACCACAAATAGAAAGAAGAGCTGAAAAAAGTCATGTACCATCAGAATTGAATATCAGGAAAAAAAGATAATTACTCAGAGTAAAATTCTTTAAAAAAAAGCCATATACCATCAGAATCTGGTGTCTACAAAACAATAAAATTATGAAGGAAAAAAAGAATAGGCTAGCAGGAAAAAAAGTTAATTAGCTACTAGTAGTTTCAAAATAAGAACCGAAAATAGAAAGAAGAGCAAAGTTCTTGAAAAAAGTCATATACCATCAGAATCTGGCGTATAAATACAAAAATATAAATATGAAGGAAAAAAAGAATATCAGGAAGAAAAGTTAATTACTCACTATCAAAATTGGAACCGAAAATAGAAAGAGCAAAATTTGTCTTTTTTTTCCTTTATATTTTAGTTTTTTGTTTTTATACGCCAGATTCTGATGGTAAGACTTTTTCAAGAATTTTGCTCTTTCTATTTTCGGTTCCAATTTTGATACAGTGAGTAATAAACTTTTTTTTTCTGATATTCTTTTTTCTTTACATTTTTGTTTTTTGTTTTTATACGCCAGATTCTGATGGTATATGACTTTTTTTTAAAGAATTTTGCTCTTTTTATTCGGTTCCAATTTTGATACAGTGAGTAATTCACTTTTTTTCCTGATTTTCTTTTTTTCCTTCATATTCTAGTTACTTTTTTTTATACACCAGATTCTGATGGTATTATGCAGTGGCGGAACTGCGGGGGGGGGCCTGTGGGGGCACGTGCCCCCTCATATTAGGGTGGTGGCCCCCCGTGTGCTCCCCCATTTGCACACCCCTTGTTCCGCCACTCCTGCTACCAGCTGCGCCACTCCTGCTACCAGCTGCGCCACTGCACCCAGACACTGCCATTGGGTATTATTATGATTTAAGTCATCCTCGAGCCTGACAATTATAACCTGTCTCATCGTGTAGATCTCCTCATTCCGAGTCTTTTGAACCTAATCTTACATTGCGCAATGGAATAATAACGGCGTTACATGTACTTCCGAAAATCTAGTTATTTCAGCCAGAAACGGTTAAGTTAGGTTAATCAGATTAGGTTACAGGAGGGGTTTGGTTAAGTAACAGAAGACATCAAGTAAAAAAAGAAATTTTCAAACTACGGCAGTGCAAAGCGGAACATGGTTTGCGGGGCGGCCGGGAGGGGCGGGGCGGGCACCCCCCCACACCTGTAAACAAATTTGACTTCCGGCAAAAACGAATGCCAGATTCATTCAAAGCACATCTAAACTATTCAGGAAAATAAGTTTCAGCCTCGAAATCGCGGGATGACCGAAACCGTACTACATTTCCCCACGCTTGACACCGCCGGTTATAATGGACGAGAGTTTCACGTTCGTTTTCAGACACCAAGTATTTTTTCTTGGCCTACAATAGGTGCTTGGGTTACAATGGACGAGAGTTTCACGTTCGTTTTCAGAGACACCAACTATTTTTACTTGGCCTACAATAGGTGCTTGTTCTAATGGTGCTTGTTTTATTTTGCGCAAACCCCCCAAAAAAAAAAAAAAAAAAAAAAAAAAAAAAAAAAAAAAAAAAAAAAAAGTATACTTAGTGGTTAAGGTTAGGTTAGGTTTCATTAAAACCTGTAAGGTTAGGTTAGGTTTCATTAAAACTTTTAAGGTTAGGTTAGGTTTCATTACAACAAGGTTAGGTTAAGTTTCATTTTTTTTTTTTTTCGGTTTGCGCAAAATAAAACAAGCACCATTAGAACAAGCACCTATTGTAGGCCAAGAAAAAATAGTTGGTGTCTCTTAAAACGAACGTGAAACTCTCGTCCATTATATATTATAGTGGTCACCCTACGCTTCAGCTGATCCTTAGTCTTATTGACGACTAATCTCTAGGCAACTATGGCATTCTTCAATGTTCTTGGAGTAAGGAAATATGTAGGGAGAAAAATCCGCACCACACAGCAGTACATTATCACCTCTAGCCATCGAACATGAAGACTGCTTACCATTGCATTCCCCCAGCATGCTGCCTCCACCAGACAGACATGTGGCAGCATCTACAGTCTACACTCTACACAACTACCAAACAGCCTGCCACTCACCTCCTGCACCTCCCTGGAGCTCTTCACCCTCTCTAGAAGCACCGCACCTCCAGTCACGCTGCTAATCCTGCTATGTGTGTGATCCACCTGCCTTCCACGCGGCGCCCGTTCACTGTTGTTGACTCACTCGGTTCATTCTCGACTCGTTGATGTTCGGAATAATGCCTTTACTACGGCACCCAAACTATGTTTTAACCCCTTGAGACTCAGAACCAGTGGCGTAGCTAAGGGGGAGGGGCATGGGGGGGCTGTTTGAAATCGCCCCCCGGGCCCCCAAGAGAGGGGGCCCCCAAATGCATCACGCCCATCAAACAAAACTCCTGTGATCCTCTACAAACTTGGCTTTTAAAAGGAGTTTTCTGCGGGGATCCTGATTGCAACCGAAAAACTTTCGGTTGCTCAAATTTCGATTGCTGTTCAACCATCCAGGGAAGATGATTGCCCGAACAGCAACAGGAAAGTGACCGTTTGCAAACGAAAATTTTCCGATTGCAATAAAAAATCCCCCGCAGAAAACGCCTTTAAACTCCTTGGGGTTTGTGCTTAATTTGATCTGTATCTTTTGAGTACCATCACAGGCTTTTTTATTCGGATTAAAAAGGATTTATGGGCATTGAAAGTCTCAAGGTGTCAAAATGCACCAAAAGATGTTGTTCATTTTCCAAAAAATCCCCTAGGTAGCTACGCCCCTGCCCAGAACGTAATTTCCATTGTAATTTGGGTACCATTAGACGATTTTTAGTGACTATAAGCAATATTTTATAGCTATGACCTGTTTACCTAGTATCCTTGGCCACTAACTAATTTGGTATATTCAGTTACTTTTTGTAATTTTATGGTTCGACAACATACAATTTTTTATAGCAAAGGAAAGATCTGGGCGTGAAGGGGTTCATACCACATGTTTTTCCTCTCCTTGATTGTTTTTCATCTGAGGATAATATATTCAGTCATGCAAATGATTGGTTTATTTGCCTCACTATGGGAACATAGGTGCTACACACACTATCGCCTGATAAGTACATTATCAAAGCTATAAATTAATATTGTTTTTGTAAAAGCTTTCTAAAATCAGCAACCCAGATAATGCATAAATTCATAGTTTCTTAGGCTCAATAATGATGATAATAATAACAATAAGCAACAATATTCCAAGGCATTGTATAACATCGCTGAATTTCCAGTATACCTTTTAATCCCTCCATGTTTTACAGACTGAGCATTCAAGTCATCTCAAGATGACTTGAAGACCCCCAAGATGAGGCACTGCATATCAGAGCAAATGAACCATTGAAATCTGTCACTGATATAAAAAATCAAACTGTACCACCTTTTACAATTCACAGCTATTTGTTTTTTAATGTTTAGATTTAGCCAACCATATTAACATCACATATAAAAATGATCATTATTATGCAAGACCGTCATCACAATAAGTCGTACTGCAACATAATGGTAATTGATAAATCTTTAGTTAGAATACACTTATAGCAAATTATCCAGTAATACAAAAGGTCTGATCATAAAGTATCCGACTTTAGGCCCATAAACAAAAAAAATAGCTTATCTTTTTAGTTTAAAAAAGCTACTTCTATTCGAAAAAAGCCCCTTTTGAGTTGACACATTTCTCCCTGCGGTGCATTACCGTTAATTAACTGCGGTGTATTAACCCATGGCCGGGCCCCTCGGCTTTCAGGTATTTCGGGCCCCTTCGGCACTTCAAGCTGACGACTGACCCTGATACGGTAGGTACTAGACCGCGGTACATTGTTCTATATCCATTTTGAGGGTCTCATGAAGAATATTCTTTTCATAATTTCTCAGTGCCTCAGCCCCCCAAAAAATGCAGGCCCCAAGTCCCTGTGGGGCCCCTAGGCTTCAGCCTAGTTGGCCTTATGGATAGTACGGCTCTGTTGGAAGCATTTATCAAAATCCTTTTTTGAAATATCCATAAGGTGCTTTGTCGCATTGGTATTCCTTCTGTGTCTTAGCGACTCAATACCAAATTGGCTTGAAAAAAGCTAAGTTTTTATTTGCAGGTGGAAAATTTTATTATATACTTATTAATTGTTGAGTTAAATATAGTTTCCAAAAATGTACCTTCATTTCTTCACAAAAAAAATCAGTCTATATCAAACATCATCTTGGGGGGAAAACAAATTATTGCTCGCCGAAACTAAAACTGTTAAAAACAATGCTTTAAGAAAATACGAAGTACAGAAACAAGCCATGGCGACTGTGATGTGTTACGCAAGAGGTGTTTGTCAACTCCTGGTGGTAAAGTCTCCACTCCTTCTATGTACCAGACTAGAAAATACTGTGGAAAGAAGATGGCTGCCATAATCAAACTGATGCAAATCAAAGAAACAATATGTAACAGCTCCTCATTACCCACGGCAAATTCGGGTATGGACCTGGCAGGGTCATTTAGGCTAAATACATGTCTGTTGACATTGAATGAACACAGGTTTTGTGAGGTTCCCCGGCTACCAAGGTGGATGAAATGCCTGTATGCTTTACTATGCTGTGCTCATCTTGGTCTCTTGAGACAATTCAATTTTTTTTACACATTAGACATATAATGTTACTTAGAAACAAAATTGTCGGTCACTTTTCATGATTTCAACAAAATTCAATGTGATTAGAAAATAGCCATGTAATCATTACGATTGCGGTTATAGCAACACTTTTAAGGCTTGGAGAGGATCAGTGAAGTCATGTGAATAACAGACTGGATCAGTTAGTAGTTAGTCAGAAATAACCCAACATGGTGAAGAATGTTCAACATTTTGAGATGGAGGATGGAGGACCAGTGGGAAGACCAAAGAAGGCACGGGATGAGATCCCGCAGAAAAAACTTGAAAGCAAAGGACTTGCCAGCCAGGGTGCACATCACCCCAACTTGGCGCTGCTGCCCGGCGGCCGAGCCACGGAGGCACGGAGCCGGCCTTACAAAACACTGATGTATGTTGATGATGCAGCTTGGCTAAAAACAAAATGCCCATTAGGGTAAAAGGCAGTGTCTAATGTAACATTTCTATGCTAACTTCTATATCCAAAGGCAAGAGCATTTGGGCAATGCCTCATCAAGCTCACTACTGTACATAAGTCAGCTCAGCTGAGTCTTTTGAAAAGAATAATTTCAATGTTACACATCATTAATATTAATAATATGAAGTGTAATGCAATATTCAAGATTAAATATTGTTCATCAACACAACAGCTCTTGATATTCTGTAAAAATATGACATTTTGATGAGAGGCATATGACAATAATTAGAAGTATATAATACTTACTCAACCATAGCATGACCATGCTGGATGAAGAAAAATAAAAGCCAGGTCATGATATCATCATATTAGAAAGTTTCCTTCAAGAAAACTTAGGCCAAAACCCACTTAGGAGCCTGTGTTTTCTTTAAGCTACTAAAAGTAGTGAGTAGTATTAAGCAAAACACTTTCTTAAACTACTATGGAGTGGTGTGGCAGGAACACTACTGTCCCTCTTATCGTTTTCTTGTTCTTGATGCAAGAGGTTTGACTGGATTTCAAAATAAATAAAAGCAAAATTAAATTTTTTGGTTGACTGCTGCTTCTAACATTGCGAGTTATATGGTAAATTACCTACATTACCAATATCCACAATATACATGCATATTGCAGATTGACTCTTATGTAGTATAATGGTTGGACTAGACTCCATAGCTATCAACAAGCAATAGTTAGACATTTACACACAGAATACCTATCCTCAGCCAAACACAGGGAGGGTCAGGTATAGCTACACCTTCCTTGTCACAACTGGAAGGGTGCTTCATGTTATCAGTGCGCTCAGCTTGAAGGAGTTGAAGGCTATAGTTCTGCCAAAGTAACATCTTATAACAGGCGGATCATTCACCACCTCTACAATACAGCACAGGAATATCATTACAATACAAAATGGACTTCAGTGCTCTACACTGGATTTTAACAGTGCTAATTCAATGTATGCTCAAGTGTACATTAGACATAAAGGACAGGCAAATTTGTAAGCAAATGCAAGCTTTCCAAATAATTCATGTCAATGATGCAAGTTTTAGAATGTCTGAGAAAATTAGTCACAAGAAATGAAGATGGCACTTCACTTATAAATATATCTAATATTTATAATATTTGAGTTTTACAATATCATGATGATATTTACTTTAGGTTGCAAAGGGTCCTATGTCTAATGTACATTCATGTGCATGCATTTACATCGTCACTCGCAAGCACACACACACACACACACACACACACATACACACTGGATGACCTTGACTCCCTACATGATGCTCTAAACTATCACCAACAGTTTCAAAATATATATTCAGTGTCTCTGATCTATTGATGCATAACCTTGGATGCCTGTACATATCTGGTGCACGGGGCAGCACAGTGGCGCCGCGAGTCACACGGGGCAGCACAGTGGCGCCGCGAGTCACACGGGGCAGCACAGTGGGGCCGCGAGTCACACGGGGCAGCACAGTGGCGCCGCGAGTCACACGGGGCAGCACAGTGGCGCCGCGAGTCACACGGGGCAGCACAGTGGCGCCGCGAGTCACACGGGGCAGCACAGTGGCGCCGCGAGTCACACGGGGCAGCACAGTTGCGCCGCGAGTCACACGGGGCAGCACAGTGGTGCAGCGAGTCACACGGGGCAGCACAGTGGCGCCGCGAGTCACACGCTCTGCTTGGAAGACTTTCAGAGGTTCCGCCAGCAACACCTCAAACAAGCGGGGAATTCCACGGCCTTGAAAGCACGACCCAAACCACTCGTGGATATTCCCTTCATTCTGATTGTGAACTCTTAACATATTTCAACACAATTCAGGCAAAAGTGGAAACAAATGACTTGAGTTTGATATTTCTTGGTGCCACAATAACAGTTGTTGCATTGACGTGAGGTGAGTTTGAAAGTCATCATCCATTTCACCTTCAATGTATGATGCAGATTGATGTATATTGTCACTCACAGTCATCTCTACCTCTTCTCTTACTGTTATTTGTTCCAATTTCATTGTACCATCATATTGAGCAAATATCATTGCCAAAATTTTCAGCTCTCAGAGAACAAAATGCCAAGGCTGAAAGACGACAGCTGGCTAGTCGTCAGCCATGATTGAAACAATAAACATTCATTAAATTATGCTTGTACCTTTAAATGTACAAAAAGCTCAGTAGAGGTATGCTGAGAGGTGTACGGAGGGAATCTTTCTAAATACGTATGTAGTATCATAAATAATTCTTTATATTCTAAAATTATATGAAGGATATATATATTATTATCATTTAAAATGAAAACATTATGTGTATAGTTCCTGATCCAGGACACACACACATAGCAGCTGCTGCATAAGAGATATGTATTCACAGTTCAAAGCACCACAGCTCCTCCCTCCCTCCAGAGTCCCTCCCTGGACAGGAGCCTCACCACCGGTACTACTCCCTCCAGAGTCCCTCCCTGGACAGGAGCCTCACCACCGGTACTACTCCCTCCAGAGTCCCTCCCTGGACAGGAGCCTCACCACCGGTACTACTCCCTCCAGAGTCCCTCTAGAGTCTACCCCCGAGGGCATCACCACCACTTGCCAACCATTGCCAAGAACAAACAGTTACATTTCTTGAAACACACAAACACACACACATTATATAATTATTAATAATATATATTATATATATATATATATATATATATATATATATATATATATATATATATATATATATATATATATATAATATATATATATATATATATATATATATATATATATATATATATATATATATATATATATAAATATAATACATCCTTTATAAGTAACAGCACGTGTACAATCCTTTGCCTAAAGTGCCTCTTCATCTGTAACTATGATAACGCTTCTAGAATTTTTGATAAATTATGTTCAGCCCTTTGTTTTACAATTCCAAGGATTCAGAATGACTGAACCTCAGTATTATTATAATACCAATAGTTCAGTGTCGAACCCAAATGACAAAATCCCTAAATTCAATACAATGATGCTTTTGGGACAAACACATGTCACTTCAATAAGTTGGAAAATAGCACAGTGATAAAAAGAATCATTACACATTATACCAAAGTATACATTCATGCATTTACACAATTTAGTTTTGAACAATTATTTTCATTCATTCATTTCAATTTTTATGAAAATACTACCATGAAAATGTTAAAGATTAGAAATTCTCTGAAGTTTAACAATAAGCATCTTGTGAGATATCCATCCATTAAATGCTTGGATGTCCTGTACATGAGGGACCACCGGGCCGCAGGTCAGGCACAGGCACTGGCCACTCCCTCCACTTAACAGCTAATAAGCTTCCTGATCTGGCCGGGCACTGACCGAGAGTGCCCTATATATAATCTCTTTGGAATATACTCATCTAGCAACAATTCAAGGACTTCTGAGAGTTTGTGGGGATGAAATGTTTGGCAAGCGTTTGCCACAAAAAACTTATGGTCAGCGAGACGGACAGGAGGAGTTTGTAGATTTGTTTGTGTTGGAGGACAGGGAGGAGAAACCACTCTGGCATGACTGCAGACTGGTCATGGAGCCCCTGAAACAAAAGGATCATGTGTGACATGGTAGTTTTAGGCTATCAGATAATTCTTGCACCCTGTGTTTTTTAATCTTGCCTGTTTACCAACTTCTGTGATGTGTCATAGGTTATAGTCTCTTAAGGCAAGAAGGCCCCCCCCCCCCACCCACCCACCACCGTTATAGGGAATTTTCAAACGGAATGGAATTTTTCCGCTATAGAGAATTCCGTTATCGGGAGTTTCCACTGTACCTCCAATAAATATTTCAACTGCTTGGATCCTTGACCTTTGTCTCTCATTCCACACTCAAGTATCATTGCATATGAGGTGTGATAAAAAAGTTCTGATCCGACACCTAAAAAGGGAAGACAACGGATTTGATTTAAATTTGGCCGCCAAACCCTCAGAAAAAGTCACCCTGAGCGACAACACACCACCTCCAGCGCTTCTGTCATCCTATTCCAACCTAACCACTTTCTCTCAGATCTTTGTAATAACGTGATGGATTTATTAAAGCTTAAAATTTACCTAACACCATTAGATGATGTCAGTGTCATCTGTAGTGTTGTGTGGTGTCTGGTGTGGTGTCATCTGTGTCTGTGCCGGCGAGGAGCAGCGCCGGGCCACTGAACTCCCACACTCCTTCCCTGCACGGTGGCATGTAAGGACCTTCAATCTAAGTGCTGCTCAATGGTCACTTCAATAAAAAAGTCTACAAATTCTGAACAACTGATTACACATTTAACCCCTTGAGACCCAGAACGTAATTTCCATTGTAATTTGGCTACCATTAGACGCTTTTTAGTGAATATAAACATTATTTAATAGATTATGACCTGTTTAGTATCCTTGTCCACTGGCAAATTTGGTATATTAAGTTAGTTTTCGTAATTTTATGGCTCGACAACAGACATTTTTTTTATAGCAAAGGAAAGATCTGAGTGTGAAGGGGTTAATATTGAGTAGCAGTTCAGCTGGAGATGGAAATAATCTCCTCAAATGTATAAAGTTAACCAGAAACAAATCAGATTTTTGAGTAAGCTTGAAAACATGGTTAAGGTAGTTGTGTTGGATTCCTACACTACTCACCCTATGGAGTGTGATAGCCAAACAAGACTAAATTTATATCATAGAAATAGAAGGGAGAAATTATGCACTCAATAAGGTGGAGCAGTCTCTGTGCATGTGGTCAGGACAAGAAATAATTATAAGCTCTAAATATCCAGTACCTTCTAACACTATATTCAGTCTTCCTTGTTAGTGATAGTATGTCAACCATGGTAAAGACAAAGTGTTAGTACAGAAGCAACCACAAAAACATCCAGCTGTTCATACTACCGTACATAACACTATAGTCGCCAGTCACTCGCCACTGCACTAATGTCGCCAGGCATAATATATTACAAATTTTAGCATCACTACAGACTTTTATGTGCCACTGAAGAGGCATGTACAGTAGTTTATATTATGTACATCACGCTACATGTCTTCAGTGGCATTTAAAAGTCTGTAGTGATGCTAAAATTTGTAATATATTGTGCCTTGCGACATTAGTGCAGCGGCAAGTGACTGGCGACTATAGTGTTATCTACGGTACTGTTTGCACCTCTCCTCTCTCCCACCTGTAATCCGCTGACTTGAGTGTCTCGTAGTAGTACATAATCTTGGCCTTGGGCGCCGTGATGGAGTCGATGATGTCCAGCGGGGAGGTGTGCTGTGAGGACTCCTGGTAGCGCCACTGCAGGATGTACGTGCCCATGTGGGACGTCACGTGGGAACCCTGGTGCAAGGAAACAATAGAGGAAATTACCTCAACTGGTGATACAAGATGAGCTTAGATGGAAAGTGCGTGAGTGTGTATTTACCTAATTGTGATATACAAGAAATTAGTTATACTCGTGGGGTTACACAGAATAACACACGAGGAACTTTGCTCCTCCTCCTCCACCTTCATAATCTTGGCATCATCCCCAAATAAACTCACGTAGCTATTAAAGTCAATTGCCATGTCATTAATGTAAATAATTAGTATATCTGGTACTAATACTTATTATTACACTGGACAATACAATACAGTGGCATCACTCCCCTGTATTATCACTGTGTATCCATAGCAAAACAGAGGACATGGGATTGCGATTAAGAAATGGCCTTTTGATCCCGATACTTATCTTTGTAGCACATTTAAACACACAAAGATGCAATGAATACCTGCCCATAGATATGCAGCGATGACACGCACGATACACGTACATACACATCTAGTGGCTACCAGGCATTGGATAGAATGTATGTACAGCATGTGTGTCTCAATGTCTCATAGATAGTGTTTTTAATTTATTTTGTGCCTATGTAACATATTATGCAATGGTTAATTATTCAAAGTATACACACACAAAAATAATGTAAGGTAAAAACAGGGTATTTTACATAACCAAGGAAGCAATGTAGCGGGAAGCTCCAGACTTCCTTCCAAGAAAAATCATGTCTGTGCAGAATATAGAAATAACAATGCATAGTAAATCCTGTGAAGGGAAGCATACAGAAAGTGAGTCACTCTTGCAAGCCATGCCGCTGTTAGTATAGTTAGTTATAGTTATAGTTAGTATAGTTAGTACACACCACACTACAGGGAGGGCATGAAAGGCACCAGCATGCATCAGTGTAAACTTTCCTGTCTGTCAGAGGGATTCAAGCCCTTGCTCCTCACCTTGAGATTCACAAACATGACACTTTAACTGATAACAAACTTCCTTATTAAGTTGCTTTAGAAGTTTGAAAATTAGAATAAAACTTGAATTTTCTCAGATATGAAGATTGATGTGAAGCAAATATGAAACTTGATTTGCTTTATTTTGCTCCGACAAATGAAAACAAAAATATATATAATAACAATAAAACTAATGATTTTGCTTGATTTTAATTTGCTTTGATCTGTTATTCTGCCTGATAAATGCAACAACAACAAAAAACCTAATAATTTTCCTTGCCTCAATTCTTTTGCTCCACAATTCCAGCACATTCCCCTTTTTTTGGCATTAAATCAATCAATCCATAATTCCAATGCAACAAAAATTCTGCCTTGCCATACAATTCACACCAAACAAATGAAGGTCCTGATAGAGATGTGGCTTTAAAATCTAACCTGGATGCTCTCGCCTTCATGATAGACAGGGTGATGGGGCTCCACACCACGGCTGGGCTCGAGGCCGTCTCTCTCATGTGACTTGAAGGAGGTAAGGGAAATGCAAAACAAGGTAGACACCATGAAGAGAGACAGGCTATAGACAGGCTAAATGATGCGCTGATTTCAGAAACTCAATAAGCGCCATCAATAAGAAAAACTAAGAAAATGGCTTCAAAATGTTTCAATGTTCAAAATGTCACATCTTTTGAACCAAGCATATAAAATGATTTTCAGAATTTATCATTTTGTATGCTTGGTTCAAAAGATATGACATTTTGAACATTGAAACATTTTGAAGCCATTTTCTTAGTTTTTTATTGATGGCGCTTATCAACTTTCTGAAATAAGCACCTCAAATCATACTATAAGTAGCCAAGCCAAACATTGACATCATGACTATAAAAGCTAGAAGGTAAAGCAGCATTAGGTACAACAGACCCTCAACTCAGAAACAGAGAAAAAGCTAAGTATTTATGTCCAAGTATACTGAGTTTACTTTAGGAAAATTTCTACATTACTACAGGAACTACCACGTATAAGTCTAATGGCCTCTTGTAGCTTCCTTATTTTCTGATGTTTTTCTTATGTTCTTATATATGTACATTTGTGGGGAATTTCTCTGGTGTCAGGTTCAACAAGGAAACATTTATAAAATTTTACATTATTCAAATGCTTCTTATATAATTGTGACTAAGAATAAATACGCAATTTTTTACAAGCGATTTAGTTTACAGTATTTTTTTTTTTTTACGAGGCGAAAATTCCATTCTATCTTAAGATCTCATGCTTAAAATTATGCCTATATTTATCTGATAATATGGTTAAATATGATAAAATACAGCTGAAATTTAGAAGAAGCATACTATTCCCTTCTCCTGGCATCAAATATCAGTCAGTAAGCAGCAAGGGGTCAGGATTTTTCACCTCATAAAAAAAACCAGTATAGTGATGAGAGAAACAGTCCCGAGTATTATGACTTATGACCAAAGCCGCTGAACTAGCTACAGGAAAACCTCGTTTATCCGGCACCCTCGGGGAGGAGCGCATGCCGGATAACTCATTTTGCCGTTGTTTTGAGAGTTACTCTTATGGAATCGCCCAAAATCCCAATATTTTTTTTTTTTTTATTTTTTTTATACATCACAAGGAACTGGCCAAGGGCACAACAAAAATGGGTAACACAAAGCCTGCTTAGTTGCCAGTCCCTATAAAGAAGACAGTAAGAGAATAAAATAAAAACAGAGGGGTAGGCCAATTTAGTTCGGGAGGTGTCTTGTTACTCTTCTTTTGAAAAGATGTAAGTCATAGGAAAGTGGAAAAATAGAAACAGGAAGAGAGTTCCAGAGTTTACCAGTGAAAAAAAAAAAAAAAAAAAAAAAAAAAAAAAAAAAAAAAAAAAAAAAAAGCCTGGGTCGATTAGTGCCGTTGTTTTGAGACTGCCATTATTTTGAATGTCGGTTAAATGAGGTTCTCCTGTACTTGGTGACTCGATAGCTAAGGAGAGACACTGTGCGCTTCTCGATTCCTATCTAGTGAGCAGCCACCTTGGACTGACAGATTAAAATACACAAGCGAGAAAATGTGGCAAGAAAATGTGGATTGAAGGAGCGGAATACAGTGATGAGAGTAAGGTGGTTTTGGCACGTGAAGAGAGGTGGTGAGGCATTGAGGAGAGCTGTTAAGAGTGTAAGTTCCAGGTCGCCGTCCACCGGGCAGGCCAAGGAAGACATGGAGGCAGTGTGTTGAAGAGGATCTGGCAGCATTGGGCATTGAAGAAGTTGAGGCAATGGATAGAGATAGTTGGAAGCATCAGCCGTCTAACCTCATAAAATATTATTGGAAAAACTGACATTAAACAGAAAGAAGAAGAAGAAGAAGCGAGAGCCACATAGGTGAAGTGAATAAAGCAAAGCGTGAGAAGAAAGATGAAAAGAAGCTGAAATATGAGGACCTACCAAGTGATACAAAGCAATGGAGATTTAAAAGAAGCAGAAGAGTGATTGAAATCCTGCCCGCCGGGGTGAAGTTATAGCCAAGAGGCCGTCACTCATCTCAAAAACCTAACCCAGCTTAACAATGCAAAGCACTGTTAAAAAATAAAAGCTGGTTGATAATCAATCATCACTCGCTACAAGGCCGAGAGATTTCCGCTGTAAAAGCTCGTTCCTCATCAGCCGTGTTTTTGTTTTTTGCTATTTAAAGTTTGCTAAAAAAAAAAAAAAAAGTTTCTGGATTAGCTTTTTTTTTCTGGACATGGCTAGTCACGGGACCCACTGTAGTAATGCAGAAATTTTATACTTTGAGTTATAATGTTCTCAGAAATATTATTCAGGATATTTCCTAAGGCCTTGCATAAAGTGATCAATGGTTGCGGATGAAAATACTGAGCTACTGAATTTATTATTACTTTTTGTTTTATATATACAAGGCCTTTCTGCAAACCTATGGGATGGCACTGAGCACAAAGCAGATTGTTCACAATCAAGTCAGTTTCCAGCCTAAGATTTTGATTTACCACAGTATATACATGAATAGAAACTATCTATCTATGTGGACACTGTGATAAATATCAATACATTAATATTCACTCAAGAAAGTTGCTTGATAGTGTGGCAAAACCAAATTGAGGGTCCCATGTACATAAATAGTGTTGTGATAAGAGAGAGGATCCTCCAGAGTCTGTCCCTCCAGCATGCCCCGCTATGTAGCTATGTCCACACCTCTACAAAGTGTTTCACAAGATGTAAGTATTGGAAACTATTCCCTTAAATTGTAAGGAATAAAAAGAATTGAATGAG
Source organism: Chionoecetes opilio (assembly GCA_016584305.1). NCBI lineage: Eukaryota > Metazoa > Arthropoda > Malacostraca > Decapoda > Majidae > Chionoecetes > Chionoecetes opilio. The sequence continues at coordinate 112,543 of JACEEZ010004786.1, read as the reverse complement.
AATTATGAAAAATATTCATGCATTGTTATGATTGATTTAATAAATATGCGTCTTGGTCAACTGATTTCTGTACGACACCAACACCTTTAATTAATGGATGAGAGGACTGTAGTCGCCACACGTTAAGTTGGCGAAAATGGGGCCCCTTCACTCCCCCCTTCCGAACGTACAGGATTGGCTGAGGTCTTGGGTGTTGGGTGAGAATGCCTTACTCCAAGTTCCGCCCTAAAGCCCCACCACCCAACACCTCAGCCAATCCCGTGCGTTCGGAAGGGGAGAGTGAAGGGGCCCCATTTTCGCCAACTTAACATGTGGCAACTATAGATAACTTTTTGTACTAGTAGATGCACATGTGGAGAGTACGTGCCACTGGACTAATGGCGTCTGTTTAGGTAAAAACTATGAGACTATTCACACAGTTGAGTGGCCCAAATTACTTTGTTTTCTCACCACAGAGACGAATTCCTAGTGTTGAATAGTAATTGTTTGCTGGTGTGAAGTCATACTGAGGGCCAGACAGTTTGTTCTGATACTTTGAATTCCATCATAATTTATTCAGAAAACTAATTCATTGTATGTAATATTACGCAACTCTTTCAGAAGTGTGAAATCATGACTAAACTTTTCTTTGGACGATGTTCAAGTTGATAGGACAAAAGCACCAACATAGTCAGTCTGCCACTTGATGTGATTCATTACCATATTACTAACATGTCTCTGTCTTGTTCTGTGACTGACACTACGCAGCATCACCCACTCTGTTAACCCCTTGAGACCCAGAACGTATTTTCATTGTAATTTTGGTGCCATTAGACGATTTTTAGTGAATATAAGGAATACTTTATAGATATGACCTGTTTAGTATCCTTGTCGAGTAGCAAATTTGGCATATTAAGTTACTTTTCGTAATTTTATGGCTCGACAACATACAATTTTTTTTAGCAAAGGAAAGATCTGGGCGTGAAGAGGTTAAAAGGTATCAAAGCTCACATAACAATATAGGGACTCGTACTTGCATGACTCAATAATGTATACTCGCTAGGCATTTAGCACGTGTAATATTCACAATTAGACAACTCCGCCCTTGAGGGACCCCGCGGAGTTGCCTACTTGGGAATATTATACGTGCTAAATGCCTAACGAGTATACATTATCGAGTCATACAAGTACGAGTCCGTATAGCCAGAGCTGGGCAGTATTTAAATACAATTGTATTTAAATACGTATTTAAATACATTTGTGTATTTAGAAATGTATTTATAAATACATTGGTTGTCATGTATTTAAATACAGTATTTAAATACTTTTATGAGTATTTAAATACATTGTATTTAAATACATTTAATATAAAAATGTAAATACTTTTTTATCAGTTAATTTGGCCATAAACCCGCCCAACTATCTGGCAACCCTGGTGTTACAGTGAACCAGTGTTTCCACTTGCAAGGAAATGTCCTGATTTCAATGAAATTTAGGCCTGAGAAGGAAATTTCTAAGGAAACCCAAAATCTAAGGAAATCCTCAGGAAATTAATTTTTTTCGGACATGTTAAAATTTGTGTGTATTTAAAACGTATTTACAAATGTACTTAAATACAATTGATGTATTTAGTATTTAGTATTTAAATACATTCGTAAAATGTATTTAGTATTTAAATTTATTTCTCCCATGTATTTAGTATTTAGTATTTAAATACATTCATTTAGTGTAAATACATGTATTTAGTGCCCAGCTCTGCCAATAGCAATGCTGAGGAGAATCTGGAGGATCTGGTTCACAAACAGACAATTCTACATATAATAAGGAAAATCTGGAATGGTATTTGAGCAGTACTATACAAAAGATAATCAGAAGTGGGCATAAAAGTATCTACAAAGCCCTCAAGTGAGGCGCTTATTTCAGAAAGTCGATAAGCGCCATCAAGGAAAACTAAGCAAATGGCCTTCAAAATGTTTCAATGTTCAAAATGTCATATATTTTCAACCAAGCATACAAAATGATGAATTCCTCATTTTGCATGCTTGGTTCAAAAGTTATGACATTTTGAACCTTGAAACATTCTGAAGCCATTTTCTTAGTTCTTTATTGATGGCGCTTATCGACTTTCTGAAATAAGGGCCTCATATAATAGGAAAATCTAGGATAGTATTTGAGCAGTACTATACAAAAGACAATCAGAAGTGGGCATAAAAGTATCTACAAAGCCCTCAAGTATGATGTGAAATAGCACAGAAACAACTGTAGAAAAGTCCACTAGTATTGATGATAAAAATCAGAATTGTCTACAAGCACACCACAGTTTGAGACCAATGGCTGAGAAACACTACTGAGAGATCTGAAGCTTGGTAGGGAATGAGACAATACCCTTGCTCGAGGAGGGATGAATACACTGTACTTACCCGCATGTGTGACCGCTTCAATGTTTTGTGACAGGAACCAAGATACTGACCTCTAATTTATGGCCTTAACCCCGTGAGACCCAGAACGTAATTTCCATTGTAATTTAGCCACCATTAGACAATTTTTAGTGACTACGTATAAGCAATATTTTATAGCTATGACCTGTTTAGTATTCTTTTCCACTAGCTAATTTGGTATATTTAGGTACTTTTAATTATTTTATGATTAACAACAGACGATTTTTTATAGCAAAGGAAAGGTCTGGGCGTGAAGGGTTTAAACGCCAATGAGCTTCTTCTGTGCATCTCTGTGCTGCTTTATTCAGGTTCAAATAACATCTTATTCGCTGCATAACTATTTAAACTTTCTGCCATGATCTATGCTGGCAGTTGTTGTTTCATTCCAAACCTATTAATTTAATTTATGCCATTTTCCTCCCATATTATTACCTTAACCCCTTCACACCCAGATCTTTCCTTTGCTATATAAAATTGTATGTTGTCGAGCCATAAAAATTACAAAAAGTAACTGAATATACCAAATTAGTTAGTGGACAAGGATACTAAACAGGTCATATCTATAAAACATTGCTTATAGTCACTAAAAATCGTCTAATGGTACCCAAATTACAATGGAAATTACGTTCTGGTCTCAAGGGGTTAAGCAGGGTACAAATGCATCGTTTTACCATAAATGAAGGTAGTTTGTGAGGACTATTGCATCACCCTCTCAGGAAATGTCCCAAAATCAAGCTTATTCAACCCATGTATGATGTTTTCAGTACTCACTTTATCTAGAGAATAAGAATCTGGTTGGGTTTTACCTCTCATATTGCTGTGGCCATCAGGAAGGTGGCAAATATATGTACAGTGAAATAGGACTCAAGATCTCTTAGGTAGGTCGTTGCTCTCCCTAACATTGTCACCGAGCTGCACCAACCTGGATGCTTTCCCCGTCATGGCAGATCAGCTGCGGCTCAACGCGGAAGTACTCGTGGCCCTCCCGCCAGCCCTTCTCTATGACGGAGCGATGCTGTTCGTCACTCCCCATCACGGCATCAATTACCCCCATGGCTCCTGCAAGGAATCAATATTATGTACTGTTTCTATGAAGCAACTCTGGTCATATCAGCATTTGTTTTGGCACCTCGAAAATGAGTACATAATTCCTATTTGTTCACTCTTATTACATAATATGCAATAAGAGTGAAAAAATAGGAATGACGCACCATATACATGTATTATATGGTGAGCAGTCCTACATAACAGCAGATTAGATTTCATATTTCTTTATTCTCTAACTGTCTTCTTCATACGGATGGGCAAATAAATGGGCTTTTTGTTACCCCTTTTTTTTGCCCTTGTCCAGTCCTTTGTGATGCAAGAAAAAGAAAAGAAAAGAAAAAGAAAAAAATCCCAGCCTAAGAGGAGGCTCACCCGTGGGGGACTGGGGCTCCGGGCGGTGGGTGATGGGCACTTTAGTTCTCAGCACGGAGAAAGACACGTCGTTCTTCATGACGTCAAAGTCCCAGCACACCACTGAGCCGGGCTGCTCGATCAGCAGCACCATCTCGTGCACCTGCCAGGAACAGGCTGTCAGGCTGGGTGATGTGGGGGTGGTGGTGGTGGTGGTTGTGGTGTGGGGGTGGGTGGTGTGTGGGGGTGGTGGTGGTGGTGTGGGGGTGTGGTGGTGGTGGGGGTGGTGTGGTGGTGGTGGTAGTGGTTGGGGTGGGAGTGGTGTGGAGGTGGTGTTGGGGTGGTGTGGGGGTGGTGTGGGGGTGGTGTGGTGTGGTGTGGTGGTGGTGTGGGTGGGGGGGGATGATGTGCTACCGTACAGAACACTATAGTCGCCAGTCACTTGCCGCTGCACTAATGTCGCCAGGCACAATATATTAAGAATTTTAGCATCACCTCTTCAGTAGCACATAAAAGTCTGTAGTGATGCTATAATTGGTAATATGTGGCGCCTGGCAACATTAGTGCAGTGGCGAGTGACTGGCGACTATAGTGTTATCTACGGTAGGCATCTGGTACATACAATGGTGAAGCCGCCTCATAGCTTGCTGATAAAACATGTCCACCAGGATATCCATTGCTCCGAAGCAGAACATACATTACAATATCAGATTATAATGATAAAAGATGACATAATCTTTTATCATAGGAAGGCAAGAGTGTAGATGAACAACAAAAAGAACATTCTTGATGGAAATGAGATCTATTAATTTATTGTAAATTCAAAAAATAAAAATAAATCAGTATACAATAAAAGTACAAAACAAGAGTAACGTAACCCTTGGTCTTGTAAGGGATTCAAAGCAACTTACAAGCCTTACAAACTGAGGGTAGACCATCAAAGAAAACGAAACTTCAGCTATAACATTACAGGTGTCACTATAAAAATCCAGCCTGCGCCAACCCAAGGGTGGAGGCCAACCATCACGTCCCTCCATAGGATAAATAGCCTATTGGCGCTATAGGCTTAAAAAAATAAAAATAATAAAAAACACTCACCTGACCCCGGCCCAGGGAGACGGAGCGGTAGATGGACTGGTCGGAGAGTGGCAGGTGCTGGCGCGTGCCGTCCATCTCCTCCCCCGGCAGGTACATGCTCTTGGGCACCAGGCCGGCCTCATTCACCACCGTCTGCCCAACACAGAACACACACACTACTATTAGCACAGCCTTGAGAAGCTTGAGGTGTTTAGGGCACTGAGGATACCGTGGTAGTGACAGGTACAGTCAGAAAACCCAATTGTAATACAGCTACTGATGTGCCGATCTGGCGGTGAACCAGAAACATGGTGGCAATCTGAAGCTGGTTTAGGTATTCATAGGTAAAGGAACACAGTCATAGCACAATGGGAAATGAACACGCCAAGTAGTTGACCTGAATGTATACTAAGCATTCCACTAAAAGATACAAAGCATGACAGTGAAATGTTCACTGACATAGTGCTTAGATGATTAAAGCAGCTTATAATTAAGTACATTTACAAGTAACACAACAGAAGTCCCGAACTGAAGCTGTGTTAGTTTATGGAGGAAATTATGTAAAAAAACCTCACTCATTTGGAAAATAATGCATTGCATTTTTTGAAAAAATTAAAGGGATGAAATTCCTGAAGAATAAAAATACAAGATGTTCTTCATTCTTTAAGAAATGCGATCAGTGTGAGCGCCTTCATTAAACCTTAGCTCCTCCCATCCTAATGGTTCACCTCAGCTTCCTAAACTACTGGATCTCATCCCTTTACTTTTTCCATTTAGCACTCGATCTTCTGGCATGAAGTACGATGCAAATACAGCAATGAGATTCCTCATGACAATATGGGAAGTTCCTGGAACGTGTAGCTACTGAGTCAGTCACACCAACCCACACACAGTATCATAGTTGAGTAGCCACTGTGGGAACCTTAGAGAATGTATATCTTAAAGTTTTATAGTTAGTATATAAGGAAAGAAGGGAGTGGAAGAGGTGGTGAAGCAGTGATTGGCGGTGGCAGGCTGACAAGTGCCAAAGTGTGTGTGCCTGCCGGGCTGGGCAGAGCATGGAGGCAGCCAGAGCAGCTGCACTATGATGTGAATCATAGACTGGTACAAAGCCACACAAATGAGCTAATCTCACATAGACTTGATGCAGACCTAGAAAATTGGTCCATTCTTATGTAATAATCTTTGGCACTGTCCCTGCCTGCCCGAGCAAGATTGTGTTAGGCCAGCGGTCAGCAACCTGCGGCTCCAGAGCCTCTTTCAAGAGACCTGTGCGGCTCCTGCCACCTACTTAGAAATGTCCAAATTATCGTAAAAAAATAAGAGATAAAATACTGGCATAGATAGCGGCAGCACAATAGCGTATGTGACCTAGCTCCTCGGTCCTTAGGAAAATATTGGGATGAATTTTTGTACTAATTAACTTGTACTTGTTCGTAATTTACATTCATAATTTACATTGCGGCGCCATCAGCACTGCTTTTCTGGCAAGTTTGAAGAAACTGGCTCATCTCGAATTCTGGGTTGCCGACCTCTGTGTTAGGTAGTCAGCTGCTCCATCACTAGACCCAACACAACACCTCATTACCAGACCCAACACAACACAACACCTCAATCACCTCATGCTCATGGCTCCACCAGCATCCCCCCATCAAGTTGTCCCTTAGTGTACCATGCAAGGGTGACAGTAAAGCAGCACACAAGATATCTTCTGTGTCATATCACAGGTCCTGAAATCTGCGACACAAAGCAGATGTGTGACACTGTATGCCAGCCTAGATATCACATGTCAGATTATTAGTATAGGAATGTGATTAACCCCTTCACACCCAAAACGTAATTTTCATTCTAATTTGCTACCATTAGACAATTTTTAGTGAATATAAGCAATATTTTATAGATATGACCTGTTTAGTATCCTTGTACACTAGAATATTTGGTATATTCAGTTACTTTTCGTAATTTTATGGCTAACAACAAACAATTTTTTTTCTAGCAAAGGAAAATCTGGGCGTGAAGGGGTTAATTAATGAGGTTATATGTGAGCAAACAAGCAGAACTGTGGAAGAGCACACACTTGTTAGTTCAGTGTGTGTGTTGACAACATGACAAACAGCCAAAGCAAGATTGTCCTTTTCTGAGGCAATTCGATATAAATGAGCAATATCTGTGATCTGAATGAATAAATGTCAAATATTTTCTCTTCATTTACATTCCAAATATCAAATATGCCGCATTTCTGGATCTTGCATAAGGATTACTTTGTTATATCTGCACCATGCACAAAACAGTTGAAACCTAGACATCTTGAGCCCACCATGATTATAATGTTAAGGAGACACAGAAAAAAAGAAGAAAAAACATTCAATGACCCATTTTTATACATAATTCTGACTTTTGCAAACGAGACCAAGCTTTCATTTTACATTGCTCATTTGCTGACCAGTTTTACTTCCTCAACCGATCATGACAAAAAACTTTCTTCACAACATTCATAACAATAATTCAAAAGAAATTGCAGATATTCCTTGCCAAAATCTGAAAAAAATACTGGCCTGGAAAAAGCAATGTAAAACAAAAACCTTTCGTTATGGCCAAGGTGTTTTCAAGACTGAATCTACTGTAGATAACACTTTAGTCGCCAGCTGCAATAATGTCGCCAGCCACCAAATATTACGAATTATAGCATCACTACTGGTTTTTATGTGCCACTGAAGATGATACACAATAGTTAATATCATGACTGTATAATCTACCCTTTTTCAGTGTTGTTTTATGCTTTCTATCTGCAAGTATATACGGTTTCAAATTTCGCTACTCGTTTTTTTTCGTGCGATGACGACGGCGGGAGGACACTCTAAACATAAACACTTATTGGCGACCTTATTGTTGGTCGCCACTCTGGTGATATTTTCGTAATTTGTTCATTTATAGCCATAATATGACCCAGATGAAGACACAAAATGACACAGACTCTCCAGATAGCCCCTTCTAACTTTCCTAAAATCATGGATGTAGAAATGTAAGTATTAACACCACCAGATGTCTGTACATCGAAAAAAACGTTGTCCTGGCGACTTTAGTGTTATCTACGGCAGAGGTCAACATAAATTTTATCAGAACCCAAAATGTAGACAATTCGCTTATAAAAATAATATTGGCCTGGAAAAAGCAATGCAAAACAAAACCTTTCGTTATGGCCAAGGTGTGTTCAAGACTGGATCTAGAGGTCAACATAAATTTTTATCCGAACCCATAATTTGGACAATTCTCTTACACTGGTACACTCCAGTTCATGCAGGAGTGCGGCCGTGTACAAGGCCGCAGGGACAGGGCCGGGGACATACTGAGGGTCCAGCTGGGGCCAAAAACGCCAACCAACCAAAACAAAGAAAGGAAGATAAGAACATAAGAACATAAGGAAGCTACAAGAGGCCGTCAGACCTACACGTGGTAGTTCCTGTAACAAGATGAATCCAAAGAGATGAGAAAAATAAATGCAGTTCACTATTATATTACATTACATTTTATAAGAACATACGAAAATAAGGAAGCTACAAGAGGCCGTGAGACCTACACGTGGTAGTTCCTGTAAAGATGAGACAAGATGAATTCAGAGAAGAGAGAAAAATAAATGCAGTTCAGTATTACATTACATTCCATTACATTTTATACGAACATTAGAAAATAAGGAAGCTACAAGAGGCCATGAGACCTACACATGGTAGTTCCTGTTAAGATGAATTCAAAGAGAAGAGATTAATAAATGCCGTTCACTCTAACATTACATTCCTGCTTAAACCCAACACATCCGTAGAGACATCATCTAGAGACAATTTTCCTGTAATCAACTTGCATTCAGAGCAGAAGAAAATACAATTACTGGATGAGAGAAGAAATATACTCTACAATTTCCAAAAATGGCTGTACTTCATATCATAGCATTTACAACTTATAATTTACATATTCAACAGATTTTTATTACTATCTGAGTATGAATTCCAATGCAATGAGTGAAATTCTACATCTACATACATATTCAATGTCCTTACTCACTGTCTAGTTTAGGATTTACTCTCTCTCCAAACATTATCTACTGTGGGTTCTAATCTGACTTATCTAAATTTCACCACCAAATATATATATAAGGGAGTGGTATATAATGTAGGTTCTAATCTGACTTTTCTAAACTTCACCACCAAATATGAATGAAGGAGTGGTAAAAAATGTGGGTTCTAATATAACTCTTCCAAATTTCACCACCAATTATGAATAAGAGAGTGGTAAACAAAAGGGGATTGGGAGTTTTTGTGACATATTAACCCCTTCACGCCCAGATCTTTCCCTTCTATAGAAAATTGTATGTTTTCAAGCCATAAAATTACGAGAAGTAACTGAATATACCAAATTAGCTAGTGGACAAGGATACTAAACAGGTCATAGCTATAAAATATTGCTTGTAGGCACTAAAAATAGTCTAATGGTACCCAATTACAATGGAAATTACGTTCTGGGTCTCAAGGGGTTAAGTACTTGTAATGCAGTCTCGGGTGAGCCTTACCTTGCACTCGCCGCCCAGGAAGCAGGGAATGTTCTCCTTGGGCATGTAGTCGACCAGTCCCCCTGATCCTTGGTAGTCGTTCCCGCCATAGAACAAGAACTTGGATCTGGTGACACGAGTTTTTTAGTTAACATTTCAACTCCTATAAAACACCGAACTAAAGTTTTGACTTAATTATTTTCAAAACCCCAGTGATTGTGAAAGCATCCCTCCTATATTAGCATTTTCTTTTGCATTTCAATAAAGTACTATATACATACCTTACTTTCTTTTTTTATTCTTACTTTATATACCTTTACTTTCCATAAGGTTAATAATATACACTGCATAAATTGATAGCCGATCCATGATTTGTACAGAAAATTTCGATATTTTGATCAGTTATTCTATTCAACAAACACAGCTGTCTCTTCTGCATGTGCCTGTCAGGAAGAGCATCCGAAGCGTAAAACACATGCCACAAATTTAAAAGATGAACGCCGACAATAGAATTGGAAGCGTATCATCGACCGTCTAACCTCATAAGACATTACGGGAAAATCTGACGTTAAACAGAAAGATGATGATGATGATGATGATGATGATGATGATGATGATCTATGTGCCCACCTGGTGTTGTCGTCGATGAAGGTGGAGACGAGGGTCCACAGGATGGGGAACACTCGGGGCGCGCGGATTATCAGCACGCAGCTCATAGTCTCGGGATAGTTGGCTTCCACAATCTATTGGGAGAAAATATACATAAGAACATAAGAAATTAAGGAAGCTACAAGAGGCCGTGAGACCTACACGTGGTAGTTCCTGTTACTTAACACTACCTACATCCACCTTTTATCCCCATCCATGTAATTGTCTAGCCTCCTTTTAAAACTCCCTATTGACTCAACACCAAGTACCTGACGACTGAGTCCATTCCAATCATTTACCTACATTTATTTCATTCACTCTATAATCCTCATTATTTCTTTTATTTCTTGCACCACACAATAACAACTGATAAACTTTCCCTCAAACAAACAAACTTTCCTTGCATGCTTCTCAACACACCATCTAGAATTTCAGGTTTTTCTCACCTCTATTATTTTGAGCAGTGTTCGGATGCCGGGTCTCCAGAGGTGGCGCATGTTGAGTCCCTCCAGGTCCACCAGGAGAGTCCAGGTGGTGATGGGCCGGCCGTGGGTCACGGTGGCCTCCTCCGTCAGTCTCAGGCCCTCCTCACAGATGTGCAAGGTCTGGGGGCACAGGAAACATGACATTACGGGATGTATTCTAGGGGTTTAGGTCTGGGGGCATGGGAAACATTACTATTTCACGTTATTACTACGAGAACAGTATTAAATTGTGTTTGTAAAAAAAAAAAAAAATGACAGTAAAGGTATTCCAATGTTTTTCTTAACCCCTTCACACCCAGATCTTTCCTTTGCTATCGAAAATTGTATGTTGTTAGCCATAAAATTACGAAAAATAACTTATTATATCAAATTAGTTAGTCGACAAGGATACTAAACAGGTTATATCTATTACATATGGTTTATATTCACTAAATATCGTGTAATGGTAAGCCAAAATACAATGGAAATTACGTTCTGGGTCTCAAGGGGTTAAATTGTGTTTGTACAAAAAAAAAAATTGACAGTACAGGTATTCCAATGTTTTTCTTAAAGTTGTGTGAATGTTAACTTCTACTCTTGTGGTGAGGTTCCCAGCCCTTTTATTCTATGGGTTTAGATGCTCATACTTTTACCTATCTGGATGTAACTGTTATCTGTCGTGGGTTCAAATTACACAATATTTTTTAACCCCTTATGACCCAGAACGTAATTTTCATTGTAAATTGGGTACCATTAGACGATTTTTAGTGACTATAAGCAATATTTTATAGATATCACCTGTTTAGTATCCTTGCCCACTAACTAATTTGGTATATTAAGTGACTTTTCGTAATTTTAAGGCTCGACAACAAACAATTTTTTATAGCAAAGGAAAGATCTGGGCGTGAAGGGGTTAATAATATTTTTAAAAATTCATAAATGGCCCACTCAAATACACTTCATCTTCATTACTAGACATGTAGATTATAATTTCAATAGTACAGCTAAAGGTCTGCTGTGCTGGTGTGTGCTGTATTGGTGTGTGCTGTGTTGGTGTGTGCTGTGCTTACGTGTTTGAGGAGTCCCTCTTCCCCGACACTCTTCACCAGGCCCTTCACGTCCATCTGGCCGAGACGCAGCAAATAGAGCGGCCGAGACTCTGTGGGGAGCACAACATGAGATTAATTGCATTGTTCCTGCAGCTGCTAATGCTATTTCTGCTATTAACAACAACTAAAACTACACCAACAACATAAGTCCTAAAAAATTATAATAACAATATTAACAATAATATCAATAATAATAATAATAATAATAATATGAGTGAGGCGCTTATTTCAGAAAGTCGATAAGTGCCACAAACAAAAAACTGAGAAAATGGCTTCAAAGTTTTTCTACTGTATGTTCAAAATGTCACATCTCTTAAGGGGAGCCGAGCGTCACACAAATATTTCCGGAAATATTCGTGTGACGCTCCCCTTAAAAGATACGACATTTTGAACATAGAAAAACTTTGAAGCCATTTTCTCAGTTTTTGTTTGTGGCGCTTATCGACTTTCTAAAATAACGCCTCAAGTAGGATGTACACATGGAGTCATCCTTTTCCCCCCTCGCCCCGCAGCTGGTTGGCACTCACCCTTGTCCTGATGGTGCCAGCCGCCTGGGAAGTACTCATCCACCACCTGCGGCACCTGGTATTCACTCATCATCTTGTCCACCTGGTTCTTCTTGCGCCAGATGAGGGAGTGACTCAACATCTCTCGCGCCTTCTCTATGTTGAAGTCCCTCGCCCGAAGGAACCGCAGCAAGCAGGTGTCACTCGGGACCTGAAGGAGGAGTGTGGGAGGGAGAGTTTACAAGAGACTTGTATGTGCCACTTAAGACATGTACATAATATAAACTACTATTCATGCCTCTTTAATGGCACATACAAATCTGTAGTGATGCTAAAATTTGTAATATATGGCACCTGGCGACATTAGTGCAGTGGCGACTATAGTGTTATTGACGGCAGGGTGCTTACTGCTTAACCCACATGAACACTTCAATGTACACATCAACAACTCTCTTGTCTCACCTTTCCTTTCTGAAGCTCAGCAACCCACTTTTTCAGCTGTATTAGTCTAGATTCTTGCAGTGGTGCCAAGTCTCCTAAACACCTCTTAATGTAGTCAGCATCCAGCTTGTTGTTCTCTGTGGGAGTGAAGGGTAGAAGCGACATCAAAACTAATGCACATCTTTTGTACATCCCTATACTACTCAGTTTTTTTTAACGAGGTGAAAAATCCTGACCCCTTGCTGCTTACTGACTGATATATTTGATGTCAAGAGAAGGGAATAGTATGGTTCTTCTTAATTTCAGTTGTGTTTTATCATAGTTAACCATATTATCAGGTAAACATAGGCATAACTTTAAGCATGAGACCTTAAAATAGAATGGAATTTTCGCTTCGCTAAAAAAATTGACTATTAGTACTAATTATTCAATTATCTTACAGTGTTCAGTATGACATTCTTTTTATAAGGTACATTATCCTCTTCACAAGTACAGGATGTTCCCTCATATAGCATTATCAATAAATATATCTTGGATGTACAAATCTTTGCATGGACAGCCATCCTCTTGTTAACCCCTTTAGGCACAGAACGTAATTTCCATTGTAATTTGGCGGCCATTCAATTTTTTTTAGTGACTATAAACAATATTTTATAGATATGACCTGTTTAGTATCCTTGTCGACTAACTAATTTGGTATATTCAGTTACTTTTCTTAATTTTATGGCTCGACAACATGCAATATTTTATAGCCAAGGAAAGTTCTGAGAGTGAAGGGATTGACACAGTGTTCCCAAAGCTTAAATTCCCCCTGAGCAAAAAACTTTAGAGTCTGGGATCACAAATGCAATATATTCCAACATCAAAGAGTAATTAGGAGGCCTGTATAAATCACATATGCTTACATTTTCAAACAGAGATTCTATAACAAAAGATGGAAGTCTCTAATTAAATGGAGTATGTGGATTTTTGTTGTTCCACAGCTTTGATAATATCCCATATTTGATCCCAATTCGCATAAAGATTCTTGCACTGAAAAAAGCCAATTAACATGTTTCTGAGCACCAGCAAGATTATTTTCAGTGTAGAATAAGAGCTGGATATTAGCAAGTGGGGTGTCCTGAGGTCATTCAAGTGTAGCAGAAACTAAACAAAAGGTCAAATTAACTTGAAAAGCTTAGTATTTACGTATTAGTAAGAAATCGCAAGGTTGGTTGTGTTAAATGTTGGACAAAACACATGCATCAAACTTAAGATTACATTACTAAGATTACACACAACTTACATCGCGTTCCTAGGACAAATTCCCTACAAATGAGGAACATGTATTCTGTTTACACAAGATACTGTGATGGTATTCAACACGAACTATGAGGTTGAGATTATGCTAAATAAAATAGTTCAGGAAGCATTTGCACCGCCAAGGGAGGTAAGGTGAAGGCAATTCTACTGAAGCTGATACCTCAAGCGTTCATTACTGGGTCATTACTGGGCACACACTTCCTCTCTATACTTTAATCTGTACAATATCTAGGCCATGGTACCAGCATCAGGCCACTGTAGATATTCTAGCTTAAAGGACAGCCATTACAATGACCAGTTCCTAGAGGGTAGAGCAAATCGTTACCACAAAGTAATTACTGCATAATTTGCCATTTTACTGTGTCATAAGCCTTTGCCAAATGACAATATCAGTGTGGTAAATACCCCGGTCCACGCGGCTGTTATCCAGCACCTCCTCGGCCACCCGGCCATCGTGACACCGCTTATTGTACTCATTCTTGGTCGCCAACATGCCACCACCTGCAACCACCAACCAATAATGCATACTGAGAAAAAAATCTATAAAGATAAAATATGAAAGGAATGAACAATTTTGCATTTAATAAGATCTCAGATTATTTGTTCATCAAGTGATGATTTATCTGAATTTTTATCCCTAGAAAATTAAGGTCTGTTATGAATTTGGGAAAGAAAAAAAGCTAAATTGTACTATGAAAGAACTGAAAAATTGCTTTGCTTTTCAATAAATACGCTTTTGATCAAATCGGAAAATCAAGAAATGATGCCTTTGTCTACACCCTTCATGCTGATGCAGATGAAAAAAATAGAAAAAGACAGAAAAAGCTGAAACATTACAAGAACTCGCTATCAACACATGTTACTTTCGCAAGATGAAAGACATTTTGTGAAGGGAACACAATGCAGGCAGCATAACACAGCATGAACAGCAGCCACTTGGCTCAGAGGAAGGATTACAATGGCTGTGTAGGGCATAAGAAACATAAGAACATAAGGAAGCTACAAGAGGCCGTGAGACCTACACGAGGTAGTTCCTGTTACTTAATACTACCTACATCCACCTTTCATCCCCATCCATGAATGTATCCAGCCTCCTTTTAAAGCTCCCTATTGACTCCGCACTAACCACCTAACGACTGAGTCAGAATGAGAATATGCCAGATTCTGATGGTATATGACTTTTTTCAAGAATTTTGCTCTTCTTTCTATTTTCGGTTCCAATTTTGATACAGTGAATAATTAACTTTTTTCCTGATATTCTTTTTTACCTTCATATTTGTATTATTTTGTTTATATATTTAGACACTCACCCTCACTGATGTTGACCGAGTCTATGCTGAGGATGTTGGTGGCCGAGGCTCCGAGCTGCATTTCCCGGGAGCCCGTGGACGGCGTGCTGCTGGTGCGGTCGCGCTTCTCCACCTCCTCGGAGCTGCTCTCGGCCTCACCCTCCACCTTGCTCCTCTTCTCCTCCAGGCTCTGCTCCGGGCAAGGCTCCTCCCACCTCGGAATGTAGGTTAGGTTCTCCTTCTTTAGTTCTTGAATGAAGTACTCGATGATTTCTTTACCCTGTAAGTATATAGATAGATATTGTATTGACCACAACATACACTTTCTATAATCATAATAATCACGATATAGGGTCCAACAAATTATGGTATAAATTATTGAGCCTATGTTTACGGTAAAACTGAATTATAAGCAAGTAATGCATACATAAATTTGATATACGTATACAAAAAAAAAAAAAAAATTAAGCAAATAATTCATACATTAATTTGATATATACAAAAAAACAAAAACAAACACGTGATAAAGTCAGTGAGTGAGTCATAGCACTTCTCCATTATAAGAACACAAGAAGAACATGAGAAAATAAGGAAGCTACAAGAGGTTATTACGATGTGAAAAAAGATGAAGCAATGGCCTATACACAAAAAATGACCCTATTAACTTTCCTTTCCTATACATAATGCCATTGTATACATGGACTTCCAAGGATAAATGCTACATAGGCTAACAACAGGCCTCATCCCTACCATTCCAGGAGCATTGATTTAGCATCATTTAATTCATTTCAGCTAGAGCATTTATTCTATTTAACCCCTTCACGCCCAGATCTTTCCTTGGCTATAAAAAATTGTCTGTTGTCGAGCCATAAAATTAAGAAAAGTAACAGAATATACCAATTAGTTAGTGGACGAGGATACTAAAAAGGTCATAACTATAAAATATTGCTTATATTCACTAAAAATCGTCTAATGGTACCCAGATTACAATGAAAATTACGTTCTGGGTCTCAAGGGGTTAAGGCATGCTGATTGCCTCACTTACCTTAGAGATGTTCTGAGAGTATTGCTTCATGGCAATCTTCTCCACTGTGCTCTCAAACCCGAAAAAAGACTTGATGTCGAGAGTCGCCGTCTGCTCAAAACACGTCCAGTCGCTGTTTTCTGGATGGACCTGGAGGGAGAAGGGAGGAAAAATGTGATTATATTAAGAAAGAACCATGAAAGAAAGACAAAAAGGGAAAAGAAAAAAACAGTAGCAAATATTATAAAAACATTAAAAATTATCAATATGTTAACCCCTTCACGCCCAGATCTTTCCTTTGCTATAAAAAATTGTATATTGTTAGCCATAAAATTACGAAAAGTAACTGAATATACCAAATTAGTTAGTGGACAAGGATAGTAAGCAGGTCATATCTATAAAATATTGCTTATATTCAGTAAAAATTGTCTAATGGCACCCAAATTACAAAGGAAATTACGTTCTAGGTTTCAAAGGGCTAATTTCTTACTACTTTGACACACTGCATCTCACATAATTCAAAGAAAATCACAGTGATCAAACAGGTACTCCAAGCTAAGCTGTTGAAAGTTGAAGCCTTTAGTGGCAGATCATTTTTACACGCTCTTCATAACTTGCTCATCGTTTTTGAAATGTTACTATATAAAATGCTACTATAAAAACATTACCTACACCTATTTATATTAACACCTATGGCTTACCGTAGATAACAGTAAAGTCGCCAGGACAACTATTTTTTCTGTTTACAGACGTGTGGTGGCGTTAATACGTACTTACATTTCTACATCCATGATTTCAGGAAAGTTAGAAGGGGCTATCTGGAGAGTCTGTGGCCCGTACCGAGAGTCATGATGAAAGTCGAGCGACAAACGACGAACGACAGAGGAAGGGTCGCGTAAAAGGGATATTTTTCGGAACGAAGAGCAGCGGCGAAGGTCGGCACGAAGACACGGGGACCCCCGTGTCTTCGTGCCGACCTTCGCCGCTGCTCTTCGTTCCGAAAAATATCCCTTTTACGCGACCCTTCCTCTGTCGTTCGTCGTTCGTCGCTCGACTTTCATCATGACTCTCGGTACGGGCCTGTGTCATTTTGTGTCTTCATCTGTGTCATAGTACATATATGCTATAAATGAACAAATAACAAAAATATCACAAGAGTGGCGACCAACAATAAGGTCGTCAGTTAGTGTTTATTTACTGAGTGTCCTCCCGCCGTCGTCGTCGCCCCCCAAAAAAACGAGTAGTGAAATTTGAAACCGTAGATACGTACTTGCAGATACAAAGCATAAAACAATGCTGAAGCAGGGTAGATTATACAGTCATGATATAAACTACTGTGTATCATCTTCAGTGGCACATACACAGCAGTAGTGAGGCTATCATTCCTAATATATGGCGGCTGGCGACACTAGTGCAGGTGGCGACTATAGTGTTATCTACGGTACTACGACAGCGGTGATGGTGAGTACTACGAGATGAAGGCAGATAACTACAAAGACAATGAGAGTGATAACTACAAGATGAAGAGGGCGGTGGTAGCTATGGGGTGCCAGGAACGCCCATAGAAAGCCTGTGATAGTATGCAAACTTGCGTATATCTTAAACTTTAATACATGTGTTGCATTTCAAAAAGGAGAAAACCCATCTTTTGGATTAGTATTGATTTCCTTGTTTTCATTCGTGTGCTTGGTCTGGTTGACAGTTTCTGAAGGTCCCTGAGAAGGATAATTTTGGAGTGGGAGGGTGATCTTGGGAGGCGGGATTTTTTAGCACTGGCGAGTTTTTACACTATTTTACTGGTTAATATAGTGTAAAGAATAAAGGTGCAGCGAATGGACTCACTGTGTAGCGGCATTGCTCGATGATGACCACGCGGGCGGAGAAGCTCTCGTTGTAGGCCTCGATCGTGAGGGTTCTGTTGCGTCTGTCCAGGGTGTTGGTCTGCACGAAGTGGATGTACTCCACCCCCATGATCTGCAACCACCAGGAAGGCTGTTAACTAACAAACCTACAACACAAAACCATGAATAATGTAGACACCCTCTCTTAACCCAAATACAGACCCCCCCCCAAAAAAAGTTTCCTGTGTCGCGCCGGGTGGCGAATTTTTTTTTTCCCATACGAGTTTGCAAAGGTTGGTGGCCCTCTACGCATGGCTGTAGCTCCGAAACTAACCACAGGGTTTTCTTGAAAATACCCTCATTGTGATTCCCACACAGTTAACTTTAAAAATTATAACTGAACCTAACCTAACCTAACTGTAACCGAAAGTTTGCGAACCTGTATGG
>JACEEZ010004786.1:80000-82500 GCA_016584305.1 Chionoecetes opilio | reverse complement strand
TCCTCCTCCTCCTCCTCCTCCTCCTCCTCCTCCACCTCCACCTCCACCTCCTCTCCATCTCCACCTCCTCCTGCGCATCTGTGTCTGTACTAGGAATGGGAGGGGAGGGAAGGGGAGGAGGAGGGGAAGGGATGGGAAAAAGGAAGGAAAGGGGAAGGAAAGGGGAAGGGAGGGGAAAAAGGAAGGAAAGGGGAAGGGAGGGAAGGGGAGGGGAAGGGGAGGGGGAGGGGAGGGGAAGGAAAAAGGGGAGAGGGACGCTATAGGGATGCGCACATCGCCATCTGCATACAAAGGGAGGGAAGAATAACTCAAATATTTCTTTCGACACGCCAGAAAGAAGAAGAAAAAAAATATATACGGTGCTCAAGAATGTGTTTTTGTTTTCTTCCTTTTTTGTGATGAATATGCCTTTGTTGTTTTGGTGTTATTTCTATTGTTATTGAAATTTTTGTAGTAGTAGTAGTAGTAGTAGTAGTAGTAGTAGTAGTAGTAGTAGTAGTAGTAGTAGTAGTAGTAGTAGTGTAGTGGTGGTGGAAGAAGTAGTAGTAGTAGTAGTATAGTAGTAGTAGTAGTAGCAGTGGTGGTAGTAGTAGTAGTAGTAGTAGTAGAAGTAGTAGTAGTGGAAGTAGTAGTAGTGGAAGTAGTAGTAGTAGTGGAAGTGGAAGTGGAAGAAGTAGTAGTAGTAGTAGTAGTAGTAGTAGTAGTAGTAGTAGTAGAAGTAGTAGTAGAAGTAGTAGTAGTAGTAGTAGTAGTAGTAGTAGTAGTAGTAGTAGTAGTAGTAGTAGTAGTAGTAGTAGTAGTAGTAGTAGTGTTACTGTTAAGACACAAATACAAAAGCAATAGTAATGATCAAATTCCTATTCGTAATAACTAAAATTCCAGGACTAATAATTCTCTATCAACATTCCTCTGCAATACACTCTGCAATGGAAATACTACACACGAGCGCCAATACCAAACATTTACATCAAGTATTCAAGCATTCCCATCCTCTCTGCCCCACAAAAACCACGTAGACACTCCACGTCATTAGCAGAACCAAAATATTCAAGAGTTCCGTTTCACCATTTCATTTTACCTGGATATTGAGAGAACGATATTAGTTATTGTTAACTGTGAATGTGGGAAAATAATTGTGTTCTGTCTATTAGTTTGTCTATCTGTCTGTCTGTCTGTCTGTCCCATCTTGTACGTATCTAGGGGGGGAGAGAGAGAGAGAGAGAGAGAGAGAGAGAGAGAGAGAGAGAGAGAGAGAGAGAGAGAGAGAGCGCAAAAACCTGTTTCAAGCAAGCAACACGTAGCTTCTCTTACAACTGCCCTTCCTCTCTCGTGCTTGCTTTGCTATTCTTTCCTTCCTTCCCTCCTTCCTCTTCTCTTTTCCCTCCTCCTCTTCTCTCTTTCTTTCCTCCCCCTAACAACTCAATTTCCTTCATTTACGCGGCAACAACAATCAAACACTGCTCTTTGAAGTGTTATCCTTTGGTGAGAGAAGAAGACAAAGAAGGAAGAGGATTACAAAGGAGGAGGAGGAGGAGGTAGTGGTGGAGGTATACCACACACACACACACACACACACCACACACACACACTCAGGTCTCACCAACACCCTCACAACACTCCTCATGCCCTTCATGGAGTCCCCAGAACACAAAGCCTCGCACCTGCACCGCTACACAGGGGGTTCCGAACACCCTAGTAGTATACCTGCACGGTCAAGTCCCCACTGCGCCCCCAGGGGAGTGCAGTGTGCGGCCCTTCACTCCCCCCGCCGAGCAGCAGCAGCAGGAGGAGGACACCGAGCAGCAGCAGTAGCAGTAGCAGGGCACCGGGGTCTGGCACCTCGTGTGTGACAAAAAGCTCAAGCCGGTCAAGCCCAAACAAAGCTTTGGAACACCCGCGCCTAAAGCGATGGATGCGGGCGCCCCACACCCCTGCAGCAGGCGTGGCAAGGCCCTCGTCCCCAGGCAGGACTTGGGCGACAGTGATCACGGGTCCTGGGCTGAGGACACGGTGGTGGTGGTGGTGATGGCTCCCAACAGGCGGCGGCACGTTGTTGGCCCTCACAGGGACACCCTATATACGTGCGCAGCGTCAGGAGTACCCGCCGGAGAGGGTATGGGTGTCCCCGCCAGACCCTCAGTGCCACGAGGTGACCCTGCAGGGCCCCAAAAGCCAGGTCCGTCCCGCCGCGCAGGAAACCACAAACCCCCTGGAGGCCATCTAAGCAGCCGCCCGCCGGCGAGGTGCGGTTTGCAAGGTGATGGTCCAGGTGGCGCCCCACAGGCGACGGTGCGTGGTGGGCCACAGGGGCGAGGCCCTCAGCAGCCTGGCACAGCACTACCCTGGGGTGAGGTTGACAGTGCCGCCACCCACCCACACAGACACACGCAGTCTCACCATTAGCCAGGTGGCGGCCGTCGTCTGATTTTCATTAATACATCCATCAGTAACCACCACCACCACCATCACCACCACCATCATCGTCATCACCACCACAACC
>JACEEZ010004786.1:65000-67500 GCA_016584305.1 Chionoecetes opilio | reverse complement strand
AAAAAAACAAACTCAAATACTTCATATAAACGTAAAGCAAAGTTGAAATCATCGTTCCTGTAATGTTGCATCTGTTTAAAACTTCAAAATGCTTCATATTTCATTAAACTATTCTATCCCTTATTACGAACCATCGCCACTTTTGCCAGAATTCGTTCAAAAAATGCAAAATCTGTTTTTCACTCGGTAATTACAAAACATTTGATCTTGCTCACTTGTCCTGTATACTTGTAGATGAAAATACTTGCCAATACGTAACACACATTAATAATAACAAAAACGCTGCGAGAGAGAGAGAGAGAGAGAGAGAGAGAGAGAGAGAGAGAGAGAGAGAGAGAGAGAGAGAGAGAGAGAAATAAAGAGAGAAACAGATAGATAGATAGAGAAACAAAGATAGAGAGAGAGAAACAGATATATATAGAGAGAGAGTGAGAGAGAGAGAGAGAGAGATAGACAGATAGAGAAACAGATAGATAGATAGAGAAACAGATAGATAGATAGAGAGAGAGCGAAACAGATAGATAGAGATAGATAGAGAAATAAAGATAAATTTCTATAATAACCATACTAATTACCATATGATCGTTTTAGTCTCGCTCTATTCCACTCATCTTTTCGTTTGTTACACTCCCATTTCTTTGATTATGTTCCTCTTCCCTGCTTTGCTCTTCTTCATTCTCTTTTTACTTACCTCTTTCCCCCTTTTCTTCCTCCTTCCCCTTTCTTCTTTGCCTTGCCTTAATCTTATCCCATTCAAATGTTACCCTTCATTGTTCTAAAGTGACGCTCCTTCCTCCCTCCTTAACCCCTTCACGCCCAGATCTTTCCTTTGCTATATAAAATCGTATGTTGTCGAGCCATAAAATAACGAAAAGTAACTGAATATAACAAATTAACTAGTAGACAAGGATACTAAACAGGTCATATCTATAAAATATTGCTTATATTCACTAAAAAGCTTCTAATGGTAGCCAAATTACAATGGAAATTACGTTCTGGGCCTCAAAGGGTTAATCTTATCCCATTCAAACTGTACCCTTCTTTTTACTATGTACTTATGATCCTTCCTCCCTCCTTAACTACATACTTCAACTCCTCATCTTTATCTTGTAGTATAAAAAAAAAGTCTTAGGCACTACAAATCTTATAGTAGTGCCTCTGTCCCTTCCTCCTTCATCCTCCTAGTTACACGTCTCCTCTCTACACACTCCTAGCTGCGTATCCCTGAACCCCTTCCCTCCCTCTGTCCCTCCTCCTGAATACAGAGTTGCAGGGTGACTTGGTGACCCACATTCTGTTCGACACTTGGGTGGCAGATAAATGTGGGGTCAAAACAGCGTGAATGTCCTAAATGTCTGGGTTACGTACTTTTTTTCTCTCTCTCTCTCTCTCTCTCTCTCTCTCTCTCTCTCTCTCTCTCTCTCTCTCTCTCTCTCTCTCTCTCTCTCTCTCTCTCTCCTCTTTTAATATATTGGTAGAAACTCATATTTTTTCATTTCTCTGTTGATTTCAGTTTTGCCTTCTTACTTGCTTGCTAAGAGAGAGAGAGAGAGAGAGAGAGAGAGAGAGAGAGAGAGAGAGAGAGAGAGAGAGAGAGAGAGAGAGAGAGAGAGAGAGAGAGCTTGTTTACACCCATGGATACACTCGCAGTCTTCCTTTCCTAACACTATGAAACCTTTCCCCTCTATATTATCTCCCCATCATTCCTCTCCCTTTCCACCTCTTGCTTCTCTTCCTACCACTCTCCCTCCTCCCTATCTATCTATTCGTACGTATCCATGTAGCTTCTCTCTCTCTCTCTCTCTCTCTCTCTCTCTCATCTCATCTCATCTCTCTCTCTCTCTCTCTCTCTGACGCCACTTATAAAATTGAATGAAAAATGTTGAGTTGAAATACAGCGTACGAGGCATTTTCTATTATGTTGTTTACGAGGACAGGGATGATTCTCTCTCTCTCTCTCTCTCTCTCTCTCTCTCTCTCCTCTCTCTCTTCTCTCTCCTCTCTCTCTCTCTCTCTCTCCATGGGCACTTGGGTAACAGTTCTTATGTAAGCAATTGAGATGAGCACGAAAGAGAGAGAGAGAGAGAGAGAGAGAGAGAGAGAGAGTAGAAGAGAGAGGAGAGAGAGAGAGAGAGAGAGAGAGAGAGAGGTAACGAAGGGATTGAAAGATAGACGTCAAATCGTTTACGTTCGCGAAAGATTGGCAGATCAGACAAACTTGGAGCTGATAGGGGGGAAATTAATACTAGTCAGGACGGTCCAAGGTCAGTGGGGGGAGGGGGTGGGGAGGAGGAGGGGGGGAGGGAAGAGGGGAGGGAGAGGGGGAGGGAAGAGAGAGGGAGAGAGAGGGAAGGGGAGAGGGGGAAGGGAAGAGGGAGGAAGAGGGAGGGGGAGAGGGGGGAGGGAAGAGGGAGGGAGAGGAAGGGAAGAGGGGGGAAGGGAAGAGAGGGGAAGGGAAGGGCAAGAGGGAGAAGGGAAGGGAAAAAGGGGGAAGAAGAGG
>JACEEZ010004786.1:37500-60000 GCA_016584305.1 Chionoecetes opilio | reverse complement strand
AGTGGGAGTCAGGGGACTGACGGAGGCCGTGCAGGTGAACCGTGAGTGTCGTGTGTCCAAATGTAAACAATGCGATCGCTGAGCATGCTGCCACCTGGCGGGAGGCGCGGACACTGACCAGGGGTGACAGGAGACGCTCGGACCGCCGACAACTTTGTCAATTTACGAACAGGACCCAGTCATTTCAACGTAAAAAAAAAAAAAAATAAATAAATAAAATCTGGACTCTGACATATCCCCGGACCTCGGATTTTGTCCAGCAAATCCGATATCCGGGAAATGGAGGTCCGGGAAATCGAGGTTTGTGTGTACAGGGAGGTCCCGAAGATATGAGCAGTTAGGTTCCAACTGGCATACTCGTAAAGCGAAATCTCGTATAACGAAACACATAACTAATGGTAAAATATAGGTTTGGTTCCAGGACCATCAATTAAAAAAAAAAAAAAAACGTGTTTTTCAAGCTAAAATAAACTATAGCAAACACAAAAACACACAGCGTCTATATTACCCACACTGTACTACCTATTCTGTAGAAAAAGCATTCTGAAAGAGAAAATAGCACACAAAATAACATAACTGCACATTAATTAAACATAAAACATGCATAACAAGCAAAAAAGACGTTGTACTGTAGGGGACGCCCCCGTGATACAAAAGAGGGTAGTGTAGAGGTCCTAAGATTGGGGCAGCACACCTGGTTAATTATCCTAAAGCCGACCACACACACACCGGCGCGGCCTGTCCGGCCGACAAAAAGTGGCGGGGCATCGTTCGCCGGACGAGACCCACACACACAACCTGCCGCCTCATGAAAATATACAGTACACGTCGGACCACCGTGGTGACAACATGAATCCGCTGTCCGAAAATGACTTGTTGGTGATGGCTGCATGTGCAGCCATATATAATACTTATATATAATACGTCATACTATATATAATACGTCAAATATAATACCTATATTATCATAAATACAATTATTACTGGTACAATTAGTCATTATCTGTCCGAGTGAGGGGCGGGTCGCGCTGGAAGGCACCCACACACACGCAGGCGGGCGGCAGGCCGCGCCGGACGGAATTTCAAGCGCCGACTGATTTTCATCCGGCCGCTGCGACAGGCCCCGCCGGATGAAAAACACCCCCACACACACACCGGCCGCCTCTAGCCACGCCCCTTTTCGTCGGCCGGACACAGGCCGCGCTGGTGTGTGTGTGGCCGGCTTAAGGATCAGAGCCGCGCCATATGCTTAATTACCCTTCAGGTCATTGATTGCGGTCCCAAGGTTGGAGCCGCACACCTGGCTAATTACCCCTAAGGATCAGGCCGCGCCATATGTTTAATTACCCTTCAGGTCACTGACTGCGGTCCCAAGGTTGGAGCCGCACACCTGGCTAATTACCACTAAATGTCAGGCCGCGCCATATGCTTAATATGCTTCAGGTCACGGCTTGCTAGGGGTGACCTGACTGGGGTCAACCAAATCCCCCTTTGCGCGCGTGCCTACAGCGCCGTTAGGCAGTGACCACCAGGGTTGGGATGGTAGGCCCTGGAGGTTAACTTGAGGGCTGTGTACCTACCGTATTTTACAGCTTGTAAGACTCATTTTTTTCCTCAAAAAATATCCTGAAAATGCCCCAAGCCCCTGTCCCCCCAGCAGTGAATGGGTACTGAGGCCTGGGGTTTTTGTGACCCGCTTCCCGAGGTAGTGGCTTCGGCCAACACTACGTAGAGAAGAGGAGGGAGGAGAGGAGCTTGAGATTGAGCTTGAGTTGGGAGTCACCCAGCAGATGCTGTTTTGGTCTGAGTGAGTGAGCCTGACACATATCTTGTCAGCTGATGGTTGTGGACAGTGTTATATGACAATAACACTGTCACAATGCCTTCCTCTCTTCTCTCCTGTCTCCTCCAGTACCTCCAGAAACCACAGTACCACACACACGTCATGGTTAATCACTTATAAAGGAGTATTTTGTGGTAAATAGTAAGGAATGGCGGGGGTGTAAGGTAAGGTGCTACTTATTCGAGGTGTTACCTATCTTATGCGACACCGGCTGCTCCTGTAGAGAAAAACACAAACAAATGGAAAAAAAACAAAGCAAAACTACAAGCTATACTAAGCCTATTATAATACTATACTAAAGGCCGGTTCCCATCAGCCCGCTTGTACGGCCGTCTTAAAACACCGCTCAACAAAGACGTCACCATAATCACCGCTTGAGTGGTATTTGTGGGTAACTGGCACAGTTGGCAACTGCGCTCGAGCAAAACACCGCCGAGCGGGAGAGATGACTTGAATTTAACTTTGTACGGCGGCCGTACAGCGGTACGGCGGTGCGGTAGACTTTGTTGTGACGTCATTGTGACGTCTTTGTTGTTGTATGGCGGCCGTACAAGCGGGAAGGTGGGAACCGGGCTTAAGCAGGAAGGAAGGAAGACGTGTCCCGTACGTCTCTTAGGGGAGGCGGAAGCAGAGGGGTTAGCGTCAAGATATACGTCAAGCTCGAGCACGAGCTTGACAGACCCTACAAAGTGATACTAAGCAGAAAAGTTCACAAGAAGAAGAAGTCTCCGAGTGGCGTTCTCGGTGATCCGAGTTCGATCCTTGATGGGGGCGGTAAAATCCACTTAAAATCTTTCTCTGCACTGTTGAGTGGCCTAGGAACACCCACACGCTGCCCATTAACTCTACCTTCGATTGCGAGTGCATCTGAGGACACAGGGGGGCGGCATGAGCCTCTAATCACAGCGTAAACTATAGAAATTCTGTCTGCGCCACCAGGGGCAAGGGCCAACCAATCACAGCCCTCAAGTTAACCTCCAGGGCCTATCATCCCACTCCTGGAGGTCACTGCCTAATGGCGCTGTAGGCGCACACAACACACACCCCACACACACACCCCCACCCACCCACCCACCCACCCACCCACCCACCCACGCACGCACGCACACACGCACGCACCCCCCCCCCCCCCCCCACAAAACGCACACACGCACACACGCACACACGCGCGCACACACACACACACACACACACACACACACACACACACACACACACACACACACACACACACCCACCCACCCACCCACCCACCCACCCACCGACCCCCCGACCCACCCACCCACCCACCCACCCACCCACCCACACACACACACACACACACACCTCTCGGGGATATAATGCACGAAAGTCGGGATGGTAAGAATTTTGGACTCACCGCGAAACTCGGGGATCGCGAAACTCGCATAGCGTGAAACTCGGGAGGGTAGTGTAGGTAAATATAAAAAAAAAAAAAAAAAAAAAAAAAAAAAAAAAAAAAAAACTTGTAAGAAGCAGTGCGAAACTCAGGGATATAATGCGCGAAAGTCAGGATGGTAAGAATTTAGGACTCTGCGCTAAACTCGAGGATTGCGAAACTCGCATAGCGTGAAACTCGTGAGGATACTGTATATATATATATATATATATATATATAATATATTTTTATATATATATATATATATATATATATATATATATATATATATACAGTCAAACCTCGATATATTGGACTAAAGGGGGGGAGGAGTGCTCCGTTAAAGTCGATTGTCCGTTATAGCGAGTGTATTTTCCCAAGGATGGAAAAATATTGTTACGAGGAAATTTGTGCCATAATTGGGTGAAGAGTTTCGGGGTGGCGTGGCGGGGTGGCGACAGCCGCGACACCGTAACGTTATAAGTGGCCAGGGTGAGGATGTAAAACATCAGCAAGCACCCTAAATGTCATGAAACGTCAAGTGGATGCCCATCCTCAAATAAGAGCAAGAAAAATATTGCGATATGACTTTTACATCCTCACCCTGGCCACTTATAATGTTACGGTGTCGCGGCTGTCGCCACCCCGCAACGCCACCCCGAAACTCTCCACCCCACTTATGCACAAATTTCCTCGTAACATCCACAATCCTTGATATTTCTTCCACTGGCCTCTCTGCCTTGTGTAGAGATACAATAACTTTAATTTGCTCCTTTGTTAGGTCTTTCTTGCCACCCATTATGAAAATAATGATAGTTATACCAATGGCGCGTCTGTTCAAATTACTCGCGGGAAGGAAGGCGATACTTTTTAAAATGCTTCGTCTATAATTGACAAGTGGCATCTGAACATTCCTCAACGGTCTTGATGGACTGCCCGTGCCTTAAACAAGCTGCCTATGTAAGATATCTCTCTCGGAAGTCAGTAGGCTGCCATAGAGTACATTTTCTGAATTCCCGTATGGAAGCGCTGTGTTATGATTTCGCGAACAATATTTTGACGCGTTGTGTACGTATGTACACTAAACCCTTCATGTTCGCGGGCTTAAGGCTCGCGGATTTGATTACTCGCGGGTTTTCAACCCCCCCTTTTATTTTTTTTTTATTTTTTTATTTTATTTTATTTTTTTTTTTAATTTTTTAATTTTTTTTTATTATTATTATTATTTTTTACTCCCTCCCAATTGCTTGCTCTCTACAGGGGCCTTATCCGCCCATGTATGGAGTATGTCTCACATGTTTGGGGAGGATCCACTCATACAGCTCTCCTAAACAGGGTTGAGTCAAAAGCTTTTTCGTCTCATCAACTCCTCTCCTCTGACTGACTGTCTTCAATCTTTAAATCACCGTCGCAATGTTGCTTCTCTTGCTCTCTTCTACCGTTACTTTCATGCTCACTGCTCTTCTGAACTTGCTAACTGCATGCCTCCCCCACTCCCGCGGCCTCGCTGCACAAGACTTTCTACTCATTCTCATCCCTATTCTGTCCATCTTCCTAATGCAAGAGTTAATCAGTATCTTTACTCTTTCATCCCTTTCACTGGTAAACTCTGGAACTCTCTTCCTGTTTCTATGTTTCCACTTTCCTATGACTTAAATCTTTTCAAAAGAAGAGTAACAAGACACCTCCCGAACTAAATTGGCCTACCCCTCTGTTTTATTTTATTCTCTTACTGTCTTCTTTATAGGGACTGGCAACTAAGCGGGCTTTGTGTTACCCATTTTTGTTGTGCCCTTGGCCAGTTCCTTGTGATTGTAAAAAAAAAAAAAAAAAAAAAAAAAAAAAAAAAAAAAAAAAAAAAAAAAAAAAGGGTAAATGAATGGACTAAGTCATGCTCGCGGATTTACGCTAATCGCGGTTTTCTCTGTTCCTAACCCCGCGAACATGAAGGGTTTATTGATATTAATATTTATATAATATTTATAAATTTTATATAATATATAATATATATATATATATATAATATAATATATAAATAAAATATATATATATATTTTAAGAGGTCCCGAAGATCGAGAAATTTGGGTTCCACCTGCATACTCGAAAGCGAAATCTATATAACGAAACACTAACTAATGGTAAAAATATAGGTTTGGGTTCCAGGCCCCATCAATAAAAGAAAAAAGAAAGAAAAAAAAAGAGTTTTTCAAGCCTAAATAAACTATAGAAAACACAACAAACTTCTAACCTCAAGTTAGAGCTCTATATCCCAAACATGACCGCCCCAACCACACCACCACACAAACACGGAATAAGGTGGGCAGCCAGTAGGACAGAGCACAAAATAAGTCACAATAACCCACATTAAGTAAACCAGAAATCATAAAATGATCACAAGGCACAATACATCAAGCAACAAGGACGTTGTATGTACTCTTGGGATGCCCGCGTATACACTAGACTCGAGAGGGTACGTAGGTAAGGGACAGGGAGGGGGCGCAAACCTCTGCACTGCCAAAAATCGTCTCTGCGCATCTGAATCATGTACATTGTCCAGGGTTGTGAATATTTTTGTAGGCCACTTGTGTACCGAGCCACCAGAATATCATATTTTTGTCTTTTGGAACCTATTTCAGCCGAAATCAGGTGTCTTTAGGCTTGTAAAAGTTCCACGAATGTGTGGGCAAGAAAACAGGCGCAAAGGAAGAAATTTGTCACAAGAAATTATATTCGTTTTCTTAACTAATGTCCAAGCGAGTGAAACGAGCTTTTAGCATTTATGCTAAAATTCGTAATATTGTCCCTGGCAAAATAGTGCAGTGCAAAAGTAGTGCATTAGGCAGTGGAAATAAAATGTGTCGCAGCTCACAACAACAGTGTCTTTTAGCGTCGCCGAGAGGGTCGCTTGTTTTAGGCTCATATAACCACATACTATTTTTAAGGCCGTTATAGGGTTATTAAGGTAGCGTGGTTATATACGTGGTAGGGTGTGGTGGGTGTTAAAGTTTGCCATTTCACCCGTGGGTACAAAATGGGAGGAAGGAAACAATTATGAAATCCCCACCACACCACCACCACCACACCACCACCACAGATTGATAATTATCGTACAACCTTAGGTAAAATCATATAGTCGTAAAATGACTTTATAATTTTAGTAAATAATTTGTAATTACTTAGTAAATAACTTGGTAATTTTACTACCCCAGTTTGAATGTCGTAGCATTGGATTTCGATCTCTAAATTAAAAAATAGACCCTAATTAACATCCGTATCATCGGATTCTGTATACGAATGCTCGTATAAGGGGCCCTCCCTGTATATATATATATTATATATATATATATATATATATATTTATATATATATATATATATACACAAACCTCGTTTTCCCGGACTAATGGGGAGGAGCACTGGTCCGGGAACCGCAAAAGCCCGGGGAATCGCAACAGTCCAGGAATTATACTAAAAAAAAAAAAAAAAAAAAAAAAAAAAAAAAAAAAAATAATCAATGCCATTACCCACCCCGGACGTTTATCCTATTCTAGTTTTTACTGTCCGGCAACCGCCAATATCAACTACCCGCCGCGGACTTTTGCGTCCGCTGAGCATGCTGCCACCTGGCGGGAGGTAGCAGAAAGTGTTCAATAGTCTCAAGAGACGTTCCTGCACCAGGGCAGTGGGGGTCAGAGGACTAACGGAGGCTGTGCAGGTGAACAGTTGAGTGTCGTGTGCCCAAATGTAAACAATACGACCGCTGAGCATGCTGCCACCTGGCGGGAGGCAGCAGAAAGTATTCAATAATCTCAAGAGACATTCGCACCAGGGGCAGCGGGGTTCAGGGGACTAACGGAGGCAGTGCAGGTGAACCGGAGTGTCGTGTGCCCAAATGTAAACAATACGACTGCTGAGCATGCTGCCACCTGGCGGGAGGCAGCAGAAAGTGTTCAATAGTCTCAAGAGACATTCCTGCACCAGGGGCAGTGGGGGTCAGGGGATTAACGGAGGCTGTGCAGGGAACCGTGAGTGTCGTGTGTCCAAATGTAAACAATACGACGTGAGGATGCTGCCACTTGGCGGGAGGCAGCAAAAAGTGTTCAATTCTCAGAGATGTTCCTGCACCAGGGGCAGTGGGAGTCAGGGGACTGACGGAGGCCCGTGCAGGGGGAACCGTGAGTGTCGTGTGTCCAAATGTAAACAATGCGATCGCTGAGCATGCTGCCACCTGGCGGGAGGCGCGGACACTGACCAGGGGTGACAGGAGACGCTCGGACCGCCGGACAACTTGTCAATTTACGAACAGGACCAGTCATTTCAACGAAAAAAAAAAAAAAAAAAAAAAAAAAAAAAAAAAAAATCGGGGACTCTGACATATCCCCGGACCTCGGTTTTTGTCCAGCAAATCCGATATCCGGGAAATGGAGGTCCGGGAAATCGAGGTTGGGGGGTACAGGGAGCTCCCGAAGATATGAGCAGTTAGGTTCCAACTGGCATACTCGTAAAGCGAAATCTGTATAACGAAAACACATAACTAATGGTAAAATATAGGTTTGGTTCCAGGACCATAAATTTTAAAAAAAAACAAAAAAAAAAACGTGTTTTTCAAGCTAAAATAAACTATAGCAAACACAGCAAACACACAGCGTCTAATTACCCACACTGTACTACCTATTCTGTAGAAAAAGCATTTAAAAGAGAAAATAGCACACAAAAAAAACATAACTGCACATTAATAAATAAAAAATTTCATAACAACAAAAAAGACGTTGTACTGTAGGGGGCGCCGCGTGATACAAAGAGGGTAGTGTAGAGGTCTAAGATTGGGGCAGCACACCCGGTTAATTTTCCCCAAAGCCGACCACACACACACCGGCGCGGCCTGTCCGGCCGACCCAAAAAATGGCGGGGCATCGTTCGCCGGACGAGACCACACACCACCTGCCGCCTCATGAAAATATACAGTACACGTCGGGCCACCGTGGTGACAACATGAATCCGCTGTCCGAAAATGACTTGTTGGTGAGGCTGCATGTGCAGCCATATATAATACTTATATATAATACGTCATACTATATATAATACGTCAAATATAATACCTATATTATCATAAATACAATTATTACTGGTTTCAATTAGTCAATATCTGTCCGAGTGAGGGCGGGTCGCGCGGAAGGAAACCCACACACACGCAGGCGGCGCAGGCCGCGCCGGGCGGAATTTTTAAGCGCCGACTGATTTTCATCCGGCCGCTGCGACAGGCCCCGCCGGATGGAAAAACACCCCCACACACACACCGGCCGCCTCTAGCCACGCCCCTTTTCGTCGGCCGGACAGGCCGCGCTGGTGTGTGTGTGGCCGGCTTAAGGATCAGCCGCGCCATATGCTTAATTACCCTTCAGGTCATTGATTGCGGTCCCAAGGTTGGAGCCGCACACCTGGCTAATTACCCCTAAGGATCAGGCCGCGCCCTATGCTTAATTACCCTTCAGGTCACTGACTGCGGTCCCAAGGTTGGAGCCGCACACCTGGCTAATTACCACAAAGTCAGGGCCGCGCCATATGCTTAATATGCTTCAGGTCACGGCTTGCTAGGGGTGACCTGACTGGGGTCAACCAAACCCCCTTTGTCCAGACTGGGAGTGGTGGGCGAGATTTGAACTTGATAATTTTTCTCACCCCAGTTTGAATGTCGTTTGCATTGGATTTCGTTCTCGTATATTGAAAATAGACCCTAATTTACACATCTCGTATCATCGGATTTCGTATACCCAATGCTCGTATAACGGGGACCTCCCTGTATATACATATAGATTTTGAAACTGTCGCTATAAATAGGAACGTTCGTAGATGTGAAAAAACTCTTCGACTGCAATGATAATTTTTGGTAGACGAGATATCCAGATACCTCCACATCAGTCTCACCTGCTCGCCACATTTTACTTGTTACTTTCCTCGGCTAATAATTCCCTATCAACAGCACTATCACTAAGCAACAGCTACGGATTCTTCCGAGCAGCGTTTTCACACCCGCAGAAGGCGTAAAACATAGGAAGGTTGCTGTATTGATATAGTTAGTAATAATCATGGGTGAAATGGGCCAAGGGAAGAATTGACAAGTTTGTTAACAAGGAGAAAAAAGTTGAAGGGGGCCCTAGAAGGGATACTAAGCATCAGGGGTTATAAAAAAGAAGAAGAACCCATTTTGGGGACAAATTTTTCAGACACAGTGAAAAATTTCATTTTACGCTTGTTTCCACTTGGCAAAAAAAGGGAAGATAAAGCGGGGGTGTAATGGTCTTGGTGGCGCTCTGTACTACCATGAAAAACAAACTTTTCCCCGGGCACGTTTTAAAAGCATGGTTAAAAAGCATAGGGAAAAGAAAAACCCAAGTTGTTTAAAGTTATTTTACATAAAGCAAAAGGATTATATTAAAAACTTTTTGCAGTTTCCCCAATGGAAAGCGTTTTTTTGTAGGGGAAATTTTTATTCAAAATTTTATTTTTCCGCATGTGGGGGTTATGAAAATATTGCAGAGGTTTTGTAGAAATAAGTTTTCTTTGGTAAATTGGGGTTTTTTAATAGTTGTTTTTTTTTTTATGTTTAGGATGTTCAAATTGTATTTTTTTTCAATAAATCAAACCCTTATATTAGTCCCAAAAAAAAAACCTTTTTTTTTTGAGAAAAGCCCTTTTTGTATAAAAAAAAATCTTGAAAGAAATTAACCCCCGAAGGGTTTTGGGAAAATGTTTGAAATGATTTTTTTTGCTTTTTCCAGTTCATGAAGTTCAAAAAAAGTTGGGTGAAGAAACTAAGTAGATAATGAAAAGGGATGGAAGTGAGGATATCCAAGCATCCAAAGGAAAATTTGTAGTAGCCTAGCAAGTTTGGAGCACAAGTTTATAAAGGAGCAAAGAAAGCCACAGAAAACAAGGGGGAGGGGAAGTTTGCTAAGCAAATGGTGGGGGGAAATTTTTTCTGCACTTTGTTTTTTTTGTGAAATAAAAAAACTTTTGGAAAATTTTATGTTATTTCGGGTTGGCTGACTATTTGCAATTAAGAAGGATTCTGAGGAAATTTACAAAATATATTTACAGTGCTCGCCTTAAGTCTTGGCTGGGCAGATTGTTGCCTAAGACTTTGCCTAAGTGGAGCCCCAAATTTGCGCTTTGAGATTCAGTTTGCCCCTTGACCGGGGGTGCAGCCTGAAATATTTTCAGGGGGGGGCCACAAGACAAAACCATGAGAAATCTAAAAACAACTGTACTTCCCCCATGACGTTTTTTTGGGCTAAATCACCCATATTGTATTCCCTTTTTCCCAAACCCCTTATAGTCCCCCCCGGGCCCAAATCGTGCAATGTTTGAACACCCGTGGTTAGTCATTTTTCGCACATGAAGTAAAGAAAAAATCTTAAAAAGTAAATGTGTAAATAGATAAACTTACTACTCAGAATTGCATATTCTTTCGGGTTCCATGACATGCCGAATATTACCCCCGGGGTTTTAAAAAAGTATTGACAAAAGATTTCCAATCTATCTCGAACACACGGGAAAAAATTTTGGGGGGGGGGGGCCCCCTTTGGGGGGCCCCCCCTCCCCCCCGGCGGTATACAGCTTTTGACATTCACAAGGGATAGGTAAAATATGGTTGGGAAGTAAAATATCGTTTTAAAATTTATAACCCCCCCCAAAAGTTCCCTCTGGACCCCTCATTTCCATATAATGAAAAAACAGATGTCTTTTTTTTTAGGCCTTTTGCGCCCAATAATATTTTTGGATAAACAAAGGTAAAAATTACTTGTGGTGAGGGGAAGATGCTGGGCCCTTTTAAAAAGGCGGTAGGCGGTTTTTGGTATGGGGAATTTGGGGTTAAAAGGAATTTTGGATAAAAAATATTTGTAATTTTTTAAAACAATGTTATTTGTTACAATAACAGCGCCCTTTTATTTACACACAGCAGTCCTAGAGGGGAATTTTTGGGTAATGAAATGTTAGCTGAAATTTTCGTGATTTGTTTTCACAGGGAACAGCCCTCAAACCCACACGGGGTTTTCCCTTCACGTCAGCCCCCAAATGATGCACTCCCCTTTTTTTCGGGGTCCCAGCGGGGGCCGGGGGGGGCTGCCCCCAGCGGGTTTTGGCGTGACGTCATACAAAAAGAAAAAATCGTGTTTAAAAATTTTTAAAAAAATTCATGGAAAAGGTCCCACACTATGAGTGTACCAGTAAAATCTACAGAGAAAATAAGATTTAGGAAAAAAAAATGCATATATTTTATTAGGATTAAATAATGGGAAAAATAGATGAAATAGAAAAATGAAAATTTGGCAGGGTTTGCATAGGGGGAAAAAAAGAGACCAAAATTGGGTCTTTCCCCGTGTAAAAGAATTTAGCATCACCCGGATAAATTTTCAAAAATTTTAAAATTTAGAACATAGGTCCTTACCTACCTATGACCCCCAAAACACATCGCATTTTGAAAACGTATACATGAAAAAAAAAAAAGCTGTTAAAAAAGGGTTTTAAAATTTAAAGTACAGTGTAATATAATCATTAATACAGAAAATGTAAATTTCACAAGATGCAGACACTATGGTAGTTACTGGGGGACTTAGGCAGAACGAGGGGTTGGGGGGGAAGGGCAGGCGCGTAGGGAAAAGGGTTATGTTGGAAGTTGAAAGACCCGGGCCCTGGGTCTGATTTGAGGCCCATCAAAAGAGAAATGCAGTTTTTTGGGTTTTCAGTCCCTTTGAATTTTTGTACTCCTACTAAATATTACCAATTTCCCAGATGATATTTAGGAAAAACTGAGCCTAATATCGTTTTCATTTTATATTCCTGCATATCACGAGAATAAAAAGTTTAAATTTTAAGACCCCCAATTAAGAGGTTTGGAAGGAAAATTTTAAGTTAAAAATTATTTTTCCATTTTTTTTCCCTCAACTCGCGGGTAGTTTTCTCGCTTTGGATTTTTCAATAAACTTTTTTATAAATGGGCCCAAAACTTTTTCCCCAATTATATATATAATATATATTTTTTTTTTTCCCATTGGGGGGTGTCTATAGGCCTGTAGGTTTTACCTCCAGGGTTGGATGGTGGGGCTCTGGAAGTTAATCGGGACTGTGAGGGTTTGGGCCTTTCGCCCGTGGTGGGCGGGCCCGGATTTTTATAGGGGCGAATGTGATTAGAGGCTCATGCCGCCCCTGTGTCCTCCAATGAAAACCCCGCAACGAAGGTAGATTTAACGGGCAGCATTTTGGGTTTTGATCTTGGGCCATCAACGGTTACAGAAGTGGATATTTTTTCCTCATCGGGGATCAAAACTGGGGTTAAACCGAGACTCCACTCGGAGACCACAAACCCAACTCTGCTCCCGCCGCCCCCCCTAGGGGGGAGGGGGGGTAGTGTTGCCAGGGTTTTCCAAATCGTTGGTTTGTAACTTACGTATTTTATGACCGATAAAAAAAAAAAAATCCCCGCAAAACTACAAGAAGCTATATTTTTAAACACCCTGAAGCACGTTTAAATAGATATGTATTAGATTTATTTTGGTAGTCGGGGTTTAATACGTAAAATTATCCGAGAAAGGGCGGGACACTTTTTTGGAAATGGGGGGAAGTATTTTTCCTAACAGGGGAATGTCACCGGGGGTTTTTTGCAAAAAACCAAGAATATTTTTGGGAAACATCACCCTATTTATTAAACCATGAAACATTTTTCTTTTTGGACTTAGACACAAAATAAATTTCAATTTTGGAAGGGCAAGCTCTTTAGAGCAAAACCCTCCTAACAAAATCATTCTTAAAAACTACCACCTATTCCGTATCGTGAGCACAAGGTAAAACAGGGAAAATATTTTTAAAGGGAAAAAATTTGGAGGGTAATGAGTTGCGTGTGGGGGTTTCCCACTGTCCCAAATGTGGCCTGGTTTCTGGGAGGAAGGAGGGGAGAGACTCCCGTCGAAGCCTACAATGAAGTGTAGAGACGACTCCTTTAATAAAACTTAAAAAGGATGGGGCGGGCCTTCTATGGTTAGTAAAAAAGAAAAAAAAAAAAAAGGTCCCTATATAATATAGAAGTAAGATGATAAAATTAAAAGGAAGGGGGGAAACAGGAGCGAGGTGGAGGTCTTACCTACAAGGAAGTGTAGAGAGGGGAATGACTCCCCCGTGGTAGCTAAGGTGAAGTTGGGATGAAAGGGAATTTTCAAATTTCTTTTAATTTTGGGGCCTTCTGAAGGCTTATAGAACCCTGAAGGACAAATTTAATAATAAAACAAGTGTCCCTAGGAAAGGGTGCCTATAATACAGTTCTTTTTTTTTTGATATAGAAAAATTTAAAAATTTTTATCAATACCCAAGGGAAAGTTTTATTGGGTTTCTTTTCAAGCATACAAAAGCGTTTTTTAGAGGGGACGGGTAGGGAGTCTGAATAAAAAATTTGGTAGACTTTCAATTTAGCAAAAAAACTGGACAAACCCCAATCCATGTAGGGGCCGTGATCTTTCACATGGTGCCTATTTAAAGGGACTTTAAAAAAAATTTTGGGAGTTTTCCCTTGATCTGATAGGGGGGGGGGGGAGGATGAAAATTTTTGAACCTTTTGGGTTATCTAGGGATCGCGAAAAAGGGGGTCCCACGAATTTGCTCGTCCCCGGAAGTGGGGGGGGGGAAGGGTGAAAAAAAGGGAGGAAGATAGAAGTGAAAAGGGAAAAAAGGGAAAAGAAAAATTTTTCACGAAAAAACAAAAAGATAAATTTTGTTTACGGACAAAAAGGGAATTGTATAAATGGGAATTCCCACCCTATCTCTTCTGAAAAACGGAAATACAAAAGTTTTTTCCCCGGGAAAAATTTTAAAATTCTTCAATACCCAAATTTAAAAAAACTCACGGATTTTTGTTTCCTTTCAAAAAGTGCGTAAAGAGGAGGGGGGTTGGGACAAATTTTAGAGTGAATTTAATGGAGATTCTTCTATTCTTTGAAAAGGGTGTCTGCTTGTGTTTGTTTAACCGATATTCAATGAAAAAAGTATCCCAAACGACCTCTGACCTGGGTTTGTAAATGGTCGTCAAATCCTGACTCAGTCCCCGTATTCTCCCGGGAGAAGGGTCGCCCAGGGGCGACACCGGTAACCCCTGGGTTTGATAACGAGAGCCTTAAAAAGTCCGGGAAAAATCCGTCCACCTCAAGTGGTCGATGTGAAGTGAGTAGCAGGTACTACTATCTCGAATTTAAAAATCCCCCCACTGAACCAGGGTGAGCCCCTGAAAAAAAGACACTCCCAATTTAGGAAAAGAGATATCTCCTAGACCAAATTGTTTTTATCCCAGTCTGACCCCACACTACCCCCGATCCCCGTAAAATTTTTCATTTAACACTTTTCGCAATCTTCAACCGGGTACCCACAAGTCGGGTTTATTTTAAAAAGAATTTAAAAAACCTGAAGACTCACCCAACCAGGGCTGAGTCTGTTTAAAGGGAAATTTAATGAGGGGACTGGTATCCCAAAAAACCTCTTACCGGATAATTAAAAACATACTGACCCTCCCAATTTTTTTTGAATTTTCTGGTCAATGTTTTTCATTTAAAACTTTTTTATTTTATTTCCCCCAAAAGTAATAAAACCGGGGGACGCTACAACTACCCTAAACGAGTAGGTATTAACCCTTTTAGTTCCCCAAAATAAATTTTATCCCAAAGTTCATTCAAAAATTTTTCCTCGATTTTAATTTTAAAAATATTGGAAAGAAATTTTCCCCTCTTTTTGATGGGGGCATCCTGGGTCTTGTTTACGCCCCGTACTTCTGATGGCCCTTTAGTCTTCAAAAAAGTTTTGGAACTCCGTTTGGTTTTTGGGAAAAAAGAGTGTGGGCCCCCTTTCCCGACCGGTGTCGCTGATCTCTGTCTCCGTTTGCGTTTGGGGCACCGTGTTGCTCTGCTGGTTGTTGTTTGACCCCGGGGGGGCCGGGGTAGGGGGACAACCCCCCTTTTATACCCTGCCCCGGCAAAAGATGTACAGGTTTTTGGGGGGCCCCCCGTGTTGTCAGCCCCAGCCCTGTCGGTGGGCGGGGTAGGCCCAGGGAGATCCAGGAATTCCCTCCCGACGAGGCCCTTTACGCCCCCTCTTCTTTGCCCCGGGTTTGGTTTTTTTTTTGCGGCTAGATGTGGGTTGTAGCGGGTAGGAAAAAGGGGGCTACGGCGGTGAAGCGCTGAAACGAGGGGCGAGCGTGGCGGGTAGGGCGCGCTGCTGTGGCGGCTTTTAGCGGTGAAGGGCGGAGTGAGGCGAAACCTGGGGGCTTTGGGGCGTGGCATGCGGTGAAGGGCGGTAAAGCGGGGAAAAAAGGGGGCATCGATGAGGCGAGCGTGGCGGCTAGGCGCGCCGGCTTTTAGCGGTGAAAGGGGGGATAGGCCCTGCGGCAGCGGCGGCGGTGGGTGTGGGCGGGCGGTTTTTCCCCCCGTGTCGGCTCGTTCTTACAGTCACTGCCCCCATGGTCATGGTTTATGTGTGTAGGGGGTTTGGTTTATGGGGGGAAAATCTAATGAGCCTATAAAAATGATCGATTTCTGTATGAAAATTTACCCCCAAATTTACTTTTTCTGTATTTTTCCCCCGGTGAGATTTTGTTGCTGTTATTTTTAGGAAAAATATACCACCGCTTTAGTCACCCGGTGTTGCCCGGGTTTTCCTATCGTTTGATTGATAACTTTTCGTATTTATGACCGATACAAAAAAAAAAAACCCCCGGCCCCCCAAATACAAGAAGCTATAGTTTTAACATCCTGAAGCACGTTTGAATTTGATATGATTTGATTTTTTTTGGGGTCGTGGTTAATACGTGGAATTTTACCCAGTAAGGCTGACACCCTTTTTTTGGAAAAAGTGGGGAAGTATTAACCCAACACGCGGAATAGTCACCTGGGGGTTTTTTCAATAAACCAAACAAAACTATTTGAAAAAATTTACCTATTTATTTACCCTGAAAAAATTTTTGGGTTTTAGAAACTTAAAACACATACATAAACTTAAAATTTTGGAAAGGGCAAGCTTTTGAGCATAAACCCCCTCACAGAATCATTTTTAGAACTACCACCTATGTCCGTATCAAAATGAGCACTATGGTATGGTAACATGGAAAATATATATGGAGGAAAATGTGAGGTAATGAGTTGGTGGGGGATTCACTGTACCATGTGGCCCGGGGGTTTTTGGAGAGGGAAAGGGGCGAGAGGGTCCCGTCGAAGCCTACAATGAAAGGGAGAGACGACTCCGTTTAAAAAACCTTATAAGGTGGGGCCCGGCCTTCTATGCGTTGTGAAACTGAACAACTGTACCCAATATATAGAAAAGAAGTATAGATAGATATAATTAACAAGGAAGGGGGGAAACAGGGGCGAGGGCCAAAGGGCTTTCCTACAATGAAAAGGGGAGCGATGACCCTCGTGGTAGCTAAGGGTGAAAATTGGGATGAAAAAGGGGAAAGTTCGAAAAACTATGATATTTGGGTCTCCTGAAAAAGCTTATAGACCCTGAATTTGGGGGTTTTTTTAAATTTAAATAATGAAAAAAGTGTACTATGAAAGGGCGCCCTTAATACAGTTCGTTTCTTTTAATAGAAGGGAATTTTAAAATTTTACCTAAATCCAGGGGAAAATGTTTTTGGGTTTTGTTCAAGCATACGAACGCGTTTTTTTGAGCGACGTGGTATGGGAGTCTGAATGAAATTTGGGAGACTTTCAATTTTGCGAAAAAAATGGGAAAAAACCCCTCCATGTATGGCCGTGATCTTTCACTATGGGGACTTTTTTTGAAGGACATAAGAATCTAGGAGGGTTCCTTTATTGAAGGGGGGTGAGGGGAGGATGAAAAATTTTGAAAAATTTAGTTTCTATGATCGAGAAATAAGTGTCCCCCGAATTTGATCGTCCCCGGGAAATCGGGGGGGGGGGAAGGGGTGAAAAGGAAGGGAGGAAGATAAAAAGTGAGAATGAAAGAAGGAAGATAAATTTTAGAGAAACAAAAAGATTTTAATTTCTTACGGGGCAAACCCCGGGGAAATTTTTATGTAGAATTCCCAAAACCCATCTCTCCCAATAACGGGCTTACAGGTATGTACTAGGTATACCCGGGGTTTCTTGGTATTTACCCTGTAAAGGAAAAAAGAGGTGGTCAACATGGGGTAAAAGTTAAAAAATACTGAATTGGGATGATTTTGCAGCTGAGGCCTAAACCCCTCCGTCGGGGGCGGGCGCTTACCGTCACGGCGCCAGTTTGGGAATATTTATATTTTTGGCCAATTTTTTAAAACCTATTTTTCCTTACCAGTACATGTTTCATACCAAAAGAATTTAAAAGTGTGCCCAAATTTTGAAAATTTTTGATTAAAAATTTAATGCGAGCAAAAGTAAGGGAAATTTTCACGAGTTGAAATAAAAAAAAAGTGAAAAAAAAATGTTTTTGCCCCTATTTTATTTTCCCTTCCCAAATTTTCCTTTTTCAATAAAAAAAAGGGGTGCAAAAAAATTTTTAAAAGGAAATTAAAAAGGATACGTTACAGTTACAAATAGGAAAAGAGATTATTATTTAGGCGAGCGAAGAAAAAAAACCCAAGTAATAATTCAAAAAACTTTTCTCCAGACAAACACATTTTAAAGGGTGTTGGGGCTATTTTTTTCCCCGAAAAAGTTGGTCAAAAAAAAATATATGATAATATAAAGAATACAAAAAAAACAGCAAAAAAAGATTTTTCCTAGTCTGGGTGAGTTGAAAATACGAGGAGAGATTTTACAAGTTTGGACTACCATCTTTAGAGGAAAAAAGGAAAAGAGGGATCTAATAGCGATGTATAGAGGAATAATGGGCTTGGAGAGAATTGACAAAGAGGAAATGTTTGTGAGGGACACAGGAAGCTCAAGAGGACACGGAAAAAAGCTGAAAAAGATGAGATGCATGAAGGATATTAAGAAATACTTTTTTCCAACCCGGAGTATTGATCTGTGGAATGACCTGGACAATGATATAGTAAATGCAGAATGTACCTCTGAGTTTAAGGAAAAAATAGACCAATTGAGATACGGAGACGGGACCCCATGAGTGTACCTCATTTCCCGTACTACAGCTAGGTAAATACAACTAGGTACGTTACACACACACAAACACCCACACACACACACACACACAGAAGAGAAAGGGGAGATTTTATAGCAGTGTATAGAGCCTCAATGGGTCTGGAAAAAATAGATAGAGAAGATCTGTTTGTGTGGGACGACAGAAGTACAAGAGGTCATGAGAAGAAATTGAAAAGGACAACATGCAAGAGGGATATAAAAAAATACAGCTTCCCGTATAGAAGCATAGAAGCCTGGAACAACCTTGATGCACAAGTGATTAATGCAAGAAGTATTCAGGACTTCAAAGGCAAACTGGATAATAGTAGATTTGGAGACGGGACAGTACGAGCATAGCTCTTTTCCTGTATGTTACAAATAGGTAAATACAACTAGGTAAATACACAAAGAGCCAGATAGAATGTAGTGTTTAAAGAAGCCAAAGAAAACAACGAATTGAGAACGGAAGAGGAAAAACATAAATTCTATTGGAGAGTTTTGGACCAAAAACTGAAGAAGTGGTATCTAAAAGAGAAAGAATAAGAGAAGACAGCTTAAAGGAAAATTAAAATTGATGGCGGTATCGTACACAAATATAAATGGGCTAGTGTCAACATTAACAGAAGTAAACGATTACCTGAGATCCAAGAAACCAGACATATTGGGTTTAGTAGAAACGAAACTGAGTGATTCTGAGTATGTGCCAGATGGGGAGGGTCAATATAATGTATGGAGGCGAAACAGAAATCAGAAAAAGGGAGGTGGTGTAATGGTGTTAACAAGGAAGGATGTGGTAGTAGGGAATGTGGAAAAAGGAGAAGGTATGGCAGAGGTGTTGAAGGTAGAGTTGGTGATGAAAAAAGGAAGTATAAGAGACTTAGTACTCGTATACGTTCCACCTAAGACAATTCCTTGGGGAGAGAAGAGTATGGAGACATGATAAGAGACACAAGCAAATGTTTAAGGAATACGCTGGAAAATTGTGAGAACATAATTATGATGGGAGATTTTAACTGCAAAGAAGTTTGCTGGGAAGAATGGTATACTGAAGGAGGAGAAGACTCATGGGGTGGTATATTGTTGGATTTGGTAATGAATAACATTATGACTCAGTGGATTAAAGAGAGTACAATATTCAGAGGTAGCGAAGAACCATCAAGACTAGATCTACTATTGACGAAGGAACTGGAAGTAATTAGTAAAGTAAATTATCAGTGCCCACTTGGAAAGAGTGACCATGTACTTATTGAATTTGAAGTAAATGATAGCAAAAAAGAGGGGAGAAGAGAAGAACACAAGAAAGGAAGATACAATTATGGAAAAGCAGACTGACGGATTAAGAACATTTTTCGGAGTGACAGACTGGAGTAGTTTCCATGCAACAAGGAGTACCCAGAAAAAATGGGATGAGTTCATCCAAATTTTCACAGAAGGAATAAATATATACGAGGGGGGACCCCAAAAAAATACGGAATTCTGTCATATAATTGTATTCAGATATTTATACATGTTTACACTTTTATCACCTTCAAAGTATTCTCCATGTGAAGCAATGCACCGGTCCAGACGTATTTTCCACGGTACAAAATAGTTCTGGAATTCTTGCAAAGATATGCCTTTTAACGACTCCGTCGTTTTCTTCTTAACCTCTTCCACGTCTGCAAAACGTTTTCCTTTGAGGACTTTCTTCATTCGGGGGAACAAAAAAAAATCGCAGGAAGCAAGTTCGGGTGAATAGGGAGGGTGGGTAAGTGGGGTCATGCCATTTTGGGTGAGAAACTGTCTCACACTCAAGGCGGTGTGCGGTGGCGCATTGTCGTGATGAAACCACCACTCTCCCCTTTGCAACAGGTCGGGGCGTTTTCGTCTCACTGCGTCTCGCAAATGCTTCAGAACTGCCAAGTAAAAAGTCTGGTTAACAGTTTGACCTGGAGGAACAAATTCTTTGTGGACAATTCCTCTCGCATCGAAGAAACAAATCAACATCGTCTTGATATTGGACTTTACTTGACGCGCTTTTTTGGGTCGTGGTGACGTTGGAGGCTTCCATTGACTTGACTGCTGTTTCCTTTCCGGGTCGTAGCCGTAGCACCAGCTTTCGTCACAAGTGATGACCTTCGAAAAAAGGTATGAATCAACTTCCAACTGTTCTTTCAGTTCACGACACGCATTCATTCGTGACTGCTTTTGATCGTCCGTGAGCAAGCGAGGCACCAATTTCGCTGCAACTCTTTTCATCCCCAATTCTTCATTCAAAATTCGTTGGCAGGAGCTCCAGGACACACCAGTCAAATCAACAAGTTCGTCAATTGATCGGCGACGATCCTCCAAGATCAGTTCATGAATTTTCGTGGTTTTCATCCGTTTGGGAGGTTGACGGTCGCCCTGAACGAGGTTGGTCTTCCAGCGACAATTGACCATTCCTAAAGCTTGCAAACCACTCGTAAACTTGTGTTTTGCTCATGGCACCATCCTGTAAGCTGTTTGAAGCATAATAACTGTTTCGGCTGCCGTTTTTCCCCAGCAAAAAAAAAAAATTCACGGCAGCACGCTGCTCCGTCCTTTCATCCATCGTAAAAATAGACGAAAAGGCGCGAAGCACTTCAAAACAAAGGCGAACCACGGGGCTGTA
The DNA here is from genome assembly GCA_016584305.1 of Chionoecetes opilio. Classification (NCBI taxonomy): domain Eukaryota; kingdom Metazoa; phylum Arthropoda; class Malacostraca; order Decapoda; family Majidae; genus Chionoecetes; species Chionoecetes opilio. Next base: position 39,020 of record JACEEZ010004786.1, on the reverse strand, counting down.
TGTCTTCCCGCGATGACGCCAGTTAGCAGACTGATGCCTGAGGGTTGCCTCACGCAGCATCTAGCGGCGGAAACCTGAACTACTACGGGTTTGTCCCACAGAAAACTATTCCTGTTACTTTTGGGTTCGCCCTCGTATGTTCCAAGAATGGTTATCAGAGAAAAGGAAAAGAATGAATGGTTTAACAGAAAATGTGAACTAGCAAGACTAGTAAGAGAAAATACATGGAATAGTTGGAGGAAAAAAGGAGGTATCAACCTATGGGAGGAGTACAAAACAACTAGAAATGAATATGTAAGAATCCGAAGAGAAGAAGAAAGTAACTATGAGAGAAATATAATAGAAAAATGTAAGAATGAACTGAAACTTTTCTATAGATATATAAATGGAAAAATGAAAAACAAGGAAGGAGTAGATAAGCTGAAGGTAGAAGGCATAGTGTACGAAGATGCATTACAACAGGCTGAGGTGATGAATAAGTGCTTACAGACTGTATTTACAAGAGAAAGTGAATTTAAAAAAAAATATATAATAGCAAAAGAAAATATAATGGAAGACATAAAAGTAGACGTAATAGAAGTAAAAAGGCTAATGGAAAGTCAAGATGTGAGAAAAGCCCCGGGTCCAGATGGAGTATCGAATTGGATAATGAAAGAGTGCAGTAACCAACTAGCAGGAAAGTTACATAGTGTAATTGAGAGTTCACTTAAGGAGAGCAGAGTCCCGCTTGATTGGAAAAGAGCAAATATTGTGCCAATTCACAAAGGAGGAGACAAAGAAGAACCATTAAATTACAGACCAGTATCATTAACAAGTGTAGTGGCAAAAATGTGTGAAAAAATTGTGAAGGACAGATGGTTGAAATATTTGGAAGAGACAAACACACTCGCAGGAGGCCAGTTTGGATTTAGAGGAGGAATGTCATGTACAACGAATTTATTAAGCTTTTACTCGAGAGTGATCGATGTGACACAGGAAAGAGAGGGGTGGGTCGATTGCATATACTTGGACCTATAGAAGGCATTTGACAAAGTACCTCACAAGAGACTGCTCTGGAAGCTAAAACATGTAGAAGGATTGAAGGGTGGTTTGCTGAAGTGGATGGAAGACTTTTTGAGCAACAGAGAGATGAGGATAGTAATAAAAGATCAGAAGTCAGAATGGTGCAGTGTGATAAGTGGAGTTCCTCAAGGATCAGTATTGGCCCCAGTGATGTTCTTGGTCTATGTAAATGACATGACAGAGGGAGTGAACTATATGAGTTTATTCACTGATGATGCTAAATTACTAAGAAAAGCAGAAAGTAAAGAGGACTGTGAGGATTTACAAAAGGATCTAGATAAGATTTTCAGATAGAGTCAATTATGGGAAATGGAGTTTAATGCTAAAAAGTGTAAAGTAATGGAAATGGGCAGAAGCAAAAAAAGACAGAGAGGAAAGTATTCGATGGGAAATAATTAGATAATCAAAACAAAGGTCGAAAAAGATCTGGGAGTATGGATTACGGATAATTTGTCACC
>JACEEZ010004786.1:0-32500 GCA_016584305.1 Chionoecetes opilio | reverse complement strand
TGGGGGTTTTTAGAAAGGTGTGGTGTGTGTGTGTGGGTTAAAACTTTGGGGGTGGTGTGTGTGGTGTGTGGTTTTTAAAAGTTGTGTGTGGTGTGTGGTTTTAAAAAACGTGTGTTGTGGTGTGTGTGGTGTTTAAAAAGTGTGTGTGTTGTGGTGATTTTAGAAACTGTGTGTGTGTGTGGTGGTTTTTAAAAACGTTGGTTTGTGTGTGTGGTTTTTAAAACGTTGTGTGTGTGGTTTTTGGTGTTTAAAACGTGTGTGGTGTGGGTGTGATGTTTGAACTGTTTGTGTGGTGGTGTTTAGAAACGTGTGTGTGGTGGGGTTTTTTAGAAACGTTGTGTGTGTGGTGTTTAAAAACGTGTGGGTTGGTGTGGTGGGTTTAAAAACGTGTGTGTGTGGTGGGGTTTTGTGTGTGTGGTGTTTAGAAACGTGTGGTGTGTGGTGTGGTGTTTGAAACGTGGTGTGTGTGGTGTTTTAAAAACGTGTGTTGTGTGTGTGGTTTTTAGAAAACGTGGTGTGTGGGGTGTTTAGAAACGTAGTGTGTGTGTGGGGTTTGGCGGTGTTCGTTTGGCAGGGGTGAGCGGGTGACTGAGGGGGTTGGCCCGTTTTAAGTCTTTTGAACTCCTCACACCCAGATTTTCCCTTGGCTTAAATAAGTACATTGTTAGCCATAAAATTACGGAAAGAAACTAAATATCCAAATTAGTAGGGGAAAAGGATTTTAAACTGACAATCTATAAATATTGTTTATATTCACTAAAAATCGTTAAGGGTTTCCCAAATTACAATGGGTTAAATTCGGGGCCCTCAAGGGGTAGGGCTTTGTGAATACAGTATAAATGAGATTTATTATTTATCAGCTACCCAAAGGGTGGGGGTGGGTACCCTTGGTACTCCCTCAAGGGGAAGGACACCACGAAAAGAGTCTCCTCCACCCACGAACCAAGAAAGTTTGGGGCTTAACCCTTAAGACCCAAAATGAATTTCCATTGAAATTTTGGGGACTACATTTGACGATTTTTTTTATATGTCAATATTTATATATGACCTGTTTAGTATCCTTCCCACTAAACTCACTAACAAAAATTGGTACATGTACTTCCGTAATTTTAGGGGCTAACAGAAAATTTTTATAGAAAAGGAAAAGATCTGGGGGAAAGGGGTTTTAAGATGAAAGCTTTGATAGGAACATTGGGCCCAAAGTTAGGAAGGATTAAAGGGAAACTAAATTATTAAGGGAAAAATCCCCCCCCCTTTAGACCAATCCCCCCCCTTTGAAAAACTAGAAATTTTTGTAAAACGAAAAATTTCCCAAATTTTAATGTGAAATTTAATATTATGAATGGATTTTGAAAACATGAGGTTTATGAGATTTTTTCTAATTGGCTTATAGAAAAAATCAGTTTTTTAAAAAGGGGATTTGTAATAAGTCACTGATCTTAAATTATTTTTTTAGTTAAATATTTAATATTTAATTGATATTAATAGATATCAAAATTATAATCAATGCACTTTAAATTTTATAAAAAGTTTAAAATACCCACAAAGGGGGCCCAAAATCCCAATAAAAAAAGCAAAAATTTCCCAAAAAAGCAAAAAATGGGTTTCCCCAAATACCTAAAAATTGCATTAGTCCAAAATCCCTCAAAGACTCTCGGAGAAACACTGAAAAACGAAAGAAAAGAAAATGAAAAGAAACATCCACTCAATTTTTTAATATCAAAACCCCCGTTAAAAAATGTACGTGCAAAACATTAAAAAATACGAAATACATGGGCGGAGCCCAAACGCCCCGGGGGGGGTCGGGCGGAAATCAGTCTTTTCCCTATGGAATCTCAGCGAAAAATTTGCTTTTAAGTAAGTCATTAGGAGCTTTAAAAGGGGGTGGGTTAAAAGCATGATGGGGATGAAAGGGGATGTAGGTAGTTAAGTAAAGGGAATACCCGTGTAGGTTCCCCCGCCCCTTGTAGCTTTTCCCTTTTTTTCTTAGATGTAAAAATTTTAAAAAGATAAATATTTAAATTTCCCTTTTCATAGAGTTAAAATATATAATGTCAACATAATTTATATTTAAAAATTTTGTAACAGTGGGAATTTAAAAGTTGTTTAAATTTCCCACAATTTTGTCTCTGTTTTCCCCAATGTTAAATTTCTGGACAAAATTTTAAAATATTACCACCTATCTTTTTTCTCTCTCCTCCCGTCACAGCCAGTACGTCTTCCCACAGCCTCTACCCCAGATAGACAGCCCCCCACCTAACCCGACAAGATAGGGCAGACAGCCATCCACCTAAAAGACATAGATAGACAGCCCTCCCCCTAAAAGAATAATAACAGCCTCCACCCAACCAGACTAGATAGACAGCCATCCCCCTAAACCCCATAGATAGCAGCATCCACCCAAACCCCGACAGAAGCCATCCACCTAAACCCAAAATAGATAGGCAGAAGCCATCACCTAACCAACATGTAGAAGCCCTCCACTAACCAGACAAAAGACAGCCCTCCCCTAACCAGGGCATAGATAGACAGACAGCCATCCACCTAACCAGACAGACAGACAGCCATCCACCTAACCAGACAGACAGACAGCCATCCACCTAACCAGACATAGATAGACAGACAGCCATCCACCTAACCCGCAGAAGACAGCCCCACCTAACCAGAAAATAGATAGGCAGACAGCCATCCCCAACCAGACAACAGACAGCCCCCACAAACCCCGACATAGACAAACGACAGCCCTCCACCTAACCAGACAGACAGAAAACCCTCCCCAACCCAAAAACAGACAGCCATCCCCCCAACCAGACAGACAGACAGCACCATCCCCCTAACCCGACGACCAGCCATCCCCTAAAACCCGACATGATAGCAGACAGCCATCCTAACCAGACAGGGGAAGCCATCACCTAAACCAGACAGCCCTCCCCCTAAACCCGAAGACGACAGCCATCCACCAACCAGACTAATAGACAGACAGCCCTCCCCAACCCCGACAACAGAACCATCCACCTAACCAGAAACAAGTCCCACCTAACCCCCAAAAAGTAGCCCATCCCCTAACCCAAAAGGCCAGACATAGATAGATAGACAGACAGCCATCCATCTAGCCAGCCAAACAGACAATAACTACAAGTGACAATATCTACCGAAAGATGGAATTTCTACGAAGAGAAAAAAAAATGATAATAAAGGAATGATTTAAAACTATTATTAATCCCTGAATTTTGCTTTTCTTTAACCTTTCTTTGCGTTTGCGTGTTTTTTCGGAGGTCTTTGAGGCATTTTGGATTATGAAAGAAATGGAAAAAATAAAGGGAGTGAAATATAAAAGAGTGTGAGTGTAAATTTGGGGATATGTAAATGTTTTTTTTTAATGATGGGGTGGTGGTGGTGGGGGTGGGAGTAGTGGTGGTGGTGGTTTGGGGGTAGTATGTAGGAAAAATAAGGGAAACTGCAAGAACAATTTTCAAGGGGTTCGAAGACCCGGGGGCCCGGGAGGTTGTAAGGTTTGGAATGGAATGCATGAAGGGTCAAACTCAAAGGTGAGAGTGCTGGAGGAACATCGGCCTTTTAGATAGGTTGGGGGGGATGTAAAGAAGTGAAAAAGTTTTGCTATCTTGGTGAATGTTAGCGGGGTTGGATGGAAAAAAAGCGTAAGAAACCCCGTAACAATACATGGATGAATGGAGAGAGATGGGGACTGCTGAAAACAAGAGTATTCCACTGAAAAACAGAGAGAGTATTTGAAGCAGTATAAACAGCGTTGCTGTTGGTTCTGAGCATGGGCTTTTGGGGAAAAAGTTGGAGGATGTGTTGGTTGGGGGTGATGGGGGAATGTTTAGGATTTACGGGATCCCTGGAGATGAAGTGTCCAGTGAAAAGGTGGCAGGAAAATGGGATTTAAGGAGCGAGTACAGTGTTGAGAGTAAGGCGAGGAGGGGTTTTTGGGGACTGAAGAGAGGAGGTGGTGAGGCATTGGGGGGAAACTGTTAAAAAGGGAAGTGCCCGGTGAGAGTAAGGGATGGAGGGGGTTTTTGGGACGTGAAAAGGAGAGAAGGGGGTGGGCATTTGGGGGGAGCTGTTAGAGTGAAGTTCCAGGTCGCCCTCACCCCAGGCAAGGAAGACATGGAGCAAGTGTTTAAGAGGACCGGCGCATTTGGGGAGAGAAGTGAGGCAAAAGGATAGATGTTGGAAGGTACATCAGCCTTCTACCTCGTAAAAGTTATGGGAAAATCGACGTTAAACAGAAATAAAAAGTATGGTATAGTATAGTAGTATTTAGGGGTAGTAAGTAGTAGTAGTTGTAGTAGATATGGTAGTACGTCAATAAACTTAGCCCTGCATAAATTTGCCAAACGCCCTAATATATAAGGGATTTTAGATCATACAGCCTTGTAGTGCACTGAAGACAGGGGACATAATATAAATAGTGCATGCCTCTTCAAATGGCACATACAGGGTGAGTGATGCTAAAAATTTTTATAGTATGGCGCCCCGGCCACATTTGTGCAAATGGCGATAAGTGTTTTGGACGGTAGAATAATACTTCGGGAATTTAAGAGAGAGGGAGGGGTTTGTGATTGTGGTTTTGATTTAAGGATTGGAAAAAAGGGGAGTAAGCTGGGATGATGGGGAAGGGAAAAGAAGATTTGGAAAAAGAGAATATGACTGAATAATTATTGCAACGGTAAATAAAAAAATGATAGTAGTAGTAGTGGGGTAGCAGTAGTAGTGGGGGTGGGAGCGGGAGTATTTGTGGTGGTAGCAGTAGTAGTAGTGGTGGGTGTTAGTGGTAGCAGTAGTAGTAGTGGTGGGTGTTAGTGGTAGCAGTAGTAGTAGTGGTGGGTGTTAGTGGTAGCAGTAGTAGTAGTGGTGGGTGTTAGTGGTAGCAGTAGTAGTAGTGGTGGTAGCAGTAGTAGTGGTAGTGGTAGTGGTAGTGGTAGTGGTAGTAGTAGTAGTAGTAGTAGTAGCAGTAGTAGTGGTAGTATAAATATAAAATTATATGAAGGATGACAGATAAGCAAGAAGTATTTTTTTGTCCCAAGACAAGATGAGAAAGTTTGGTAAAGTAATAATAATAATAATAATGAAAAGATTAAACCAGCAAAGACCTGTGACTGCTATACACACACACATATACATACACACACACACACACATGCACACAGATCAGACCAGCAGAGCCTTAACTACACACACACACACACTAATCCAACAACGAATCTACTACTACTCGAAGACGATTTCGACGAATAGGACGATCTTTTTTTACTGCTCTTGTTTGAGCGCCGGACGAGTGACGACGTTGAATTATTCGTGCTCGTAGAATCGGCCGGAGATGTCGTGCTGGAATGGTCGTTATCCCAGGTGGAGGCTAGTTGACCCTCGTTCAGTCCATGGATGTCAACTTCTTCGTCCCCAGGTAGGTTTTTGTGGTAGTTAGGGATGTGGTGGAGTCGGCTGCGCGACTGGTAGTGGTTTGGGTGTCTGAGTGCTGAGGACCTGCGGAGAGAGTGTGTGGTGGTAGTAGTAGTAGTAGTAGTAGTAGTTAGTAGTAGTAGTAGTAGTAGTAGTAGTAGTAGTAGTAGTAGTAGTAGTAGTAGTAGTAGTGAGAAAGATAAAATGCTAAAAGAAACATATATATAAAATCGTATTATTATTAGTGGTGATGGTAGTTGTAGTGAGAGAGAGGAGATAATTCCCTATATTGCAAACAGTAACTTAAAAAAGACAAAAAATTGAGGTAGGAAGGAACACACACACACATTTACGACATTTACACCGAAGGAATAAATAGTTATGTTCCAAGGATGGTTATCAGAGAAAAGAAAAAGAATGAATGGTTTAACAGAAAATGTGAATTAGCAAGACTAAAAAGAGAAAAAACATGGAATAGTTGGAGGGAAAAAGGTGGCAGCAACCTTTGGGAGAAGTACAAAACAACTAGAAATGAATATGTAAGAACCCGAAGAGAAGAAGAAAGTAACTATGAGAGAAAAATGTAAGAACGAACCGAAACTTTTCTACAGATATATAAATGGAAAAATGAACAACAAGGAAGGAATAGATAAGCTGAAGGTAGAAGGCATAGTGTATGAAGATGCATTACAACAGGCCGAGGTGATGAATAAGTGCTTACAGACTGTATTTACAAGAGAAAGTGAATTTAAAACGAAAAATATAATAGCAAAAGAAAATATAATGGAAGACATAAAAGTAGACGTAATAGAAGTAAAAAGGCTAATGGAAAGTCAAGATGTGAGAAAAGCCCCGGGTCCAGATGGAGTGTCGAACTGGATAATGAAAGAGTGCAGTAACCAGCTAGCAGGAAAGTTACATAGTGTAATTGAGAGTTCACTCAAGGAGAGCAGAGTCCCGCTTGATTGGAAAAGAGCAAATATTGTGCCAATTCACAAAGGAGGAGACAAAGAAGAACCATTAAATTACAGGCCAGTATCATTAAGAAGTGTAGCGGCAAAAATGTGTGAAAATATTGTGAAGGACAGATGGTTGAAATATTTGGAAGAGACAAACACACTCGCAGGTGGCCAGTTTGGATTTAGAGGAGGAATGTCTTGTACAACAAATCTATTGAGCTTTTACTCGAGAGTGATCGATGTGACACAGGAAAGAGAAGGGTGGGTCGATTGCATATACTTGGACCTAAAGAAGGCATTTGACAAGGTACCTCATAAGAGACTGCTCTGGAAGCTAGAACATGTAGGAGGATTGAAGGGTGGTTTGCTGAAGTGGATGGAAGACTTTTTGAGCAACAGAGAGATGAGAACAGTAATAAAAGATCAAAAGTCAGAATGGTGCAGTGTGATAAGTGGAGTTCCTCAAGGATCAGTATTGGCCCCAGTGATGTTCTTGGTCTATGTAAATGATATGGCAGAAGGAGTAAACAGTTATATGAGTTTATTCGCTGATGATGCTAAATTACTAAGAAAAGTAGAAAGTAAAGAGGACTATGAGCATTTACAAAAGGATCTACATAAGATTTTCAGATAGAGTCAAATATGGGAAATGGAGTTTAATGCCAAAAAGTGTAAAGTGATGGAAATGGGCAGTAGCAAAAAGAGACAAGAGGAAAGTATTCGATGGGAAATGAATGGATAATCAAAACAAAGGTCGGAAAAGATATGGGAGTATGGATTACGGATAATTTGTCACCAGAGAAGCATATAAACAAGATCACAGGAGATACATATCAGTTGCTGAGGAATATAAGAATGGCATTCAAATATCTGGATGAAGAGATGATTAAGAAATTGATAACATCTTTTGATTCGACCAAGGTTGGAATATGCGGCAGTGATTTGGTCACCACATAAAAAGAAGGATATAGGAAGATTGAGAGAATACAAAGAGCAGCCACAAAAATTACTCCAAGCCTGAGAGATTTACCATATGAGGAAAGACTTTCAAGATTAAAACTCCCAACTCTTGAGAAAAGAAGAGAAAGGGAAGATTTTATAGCAGTGTATAGAGGCATCAATGGGTCTTGAAAAATTGATAGAGAAGATCTGTTTGTGTGGGACGACAGAAGTACAAGAGGTCATGAGAAGAAATTGAAAAGGACAACATGCAAGAGGGACATAAAAAAATACAGCTTCCCGTGTATAGAAGCATAAGAAGCCTGGAAACAACCTTGATGCAAAAGTGATTAATGCAAGAAGTATTCAGGACTTCTGTCAGTCAGTTATCACTCCTAACATATATATTAACTTGCATAACTATTACTAGTAAATTACACCTAATTATCAAACAAGGGTCACACGTCTTATAACTTCCACACAGGATAGGTGCATGTACTTAATATCAAATGAACCAGTGCATTTTTAGAAACATTATAAACATATAATTATATATCTATGTAATGTATATATAATTATACGTTTATCTTTCCTCCTCTGTTTCACCGTGAGACCCTTGAACACCTTGCATTCTCTCAGCTCGAACCTAAGTATGTCACAGGACAAATGCCTAGCTATCAGCAATATGTTAGGTCGACGACCCTTGTAACAGGAGGAGAGAAGGCATCAGAAGCCGGGTGAGGAGAGGAGAACATCTCGGATCATCACCCTAGCAGGACGTAACTATCACACGCTCCACCGAGACTCCCTGGCTGTGTTCAAGACATTCATTGTACTGGTTGTAAATATTCTATGTTCATTACTGGACTGTAAATAAAATGTGTACAAAGCTGGAAGTACCATTTTAACTCAGCCCAGGAAAGTCTCTACAATTATCAGACTTATACTTCAAAGGCGACCTGGATAATAGTAGATTTGGAGACGGGACAGTGCGAGCATAGCTATTTTCCTGTATGCTACAACTAGGTAAATACACACACACACACATGGGTACTCCGTAGTGTAGTGGTTAGCACGCTGGGTCCACAGCCGAGAAGTCCCAGGTTCGATCCCCGGGCAGAGTGGAGAAAGATGGGCTGTTTCCTTAAAACCGAGCCCCTGTCCACCCAGCAGTGAATGGATACCGGGAGTATGTTATGTTATGTTAGCCGGGAGTTTGTGAACCCGCCTCCCGGGTGGTGGCTTCCCCAACACTAACACTAAGCAGGAATGATAACATGTAGCTAGGGAGACGGGGCCATACCAGTGTAGTTCAGGCCCTGGAAAAACACAACTAAGTGAAAAATAAATAATATAACCACACCACCACCCCTACACAAGCAAAAATACCCCCAAAAATAGCTACTTTCAAAACCCAATGAGAAATAAAACCATATTTTTTCTTAGTACCTTACACACACACACACACACACACATCACCACACACATAACTCTCTGTCTTTCTCTCACACACACACACACACCAGTGGCGTATCCAGGGTGGGGCGGGCAGGGCGCCACTCAAGGGGGCGCCAAAACTTTCTCCCCACATCAAATTAATTACCAAAAATAGCTTCGAATATGGCTTCAAATGCTCCAAGAATTATTTCATACTTATGCTCATATTTCGAACATTTTCTCAGACCTCCCAGCAGCAGAAGCCTGCTTCACCCCCCCCACCACCACCACCACAGGGGCGAGCCATGCCATGCCACCATGCCAGTGCTTGCCCTGGGCGCTACTTTCCCTAGGTACCCCCTCACACACACACACTTTCAAGATTAAAAACTCCCAACTCTTGAGAAAAGAAGAGAAAGGGGAGATTTTATAGCAGTGTATAGAGCATCAATGGGTCTGGAAAACATTGATAGAGAAGATGTGTTTGTGTGGGACGATAGAAGTACAAGAGGTCATGAGAAGAAATTGAAAAGGCCAACATGCAAGAGGGACATAAAAAAATACATCTTCCCGTATAGAAGCCTAGCAAGCCTGGAACAACCTTGATGCAAAAGTGATTAATGCAAGAAGTATTCAGGACTTCAAAGGCAAGCTGGATAATAGTAGATTTGGAGACGGGACAGTACGAGCATAGCTCTTTCCTGTATGTTACAACTAGGTAAATCACACACACACACACACACACACACACACCTGGTCACGCACAGCCTGCCACTGTTCGCTGCTGGCTGGGGGCATCGCAGCGACCTGGTACACATCTTACGTGTGTGTTCCGAAACAACGCCGCAAATCTGCTCAATGCCGCTCTCCTCCGTCGATCCACTGGCTAGGTAAAGTCTGGGATTCCAGCCCCCAGATCCGCGCTGTTGCTGCCGCTGCTGCACCCCGGCACCCCTTGGCCAGCTGTGGGGTTAAGGAAAGGGGGTTAGATGGAGTGAGGTACATAAGAAAAATGGTAAAAAATAAAATAAAATAATTTGATGTATGGAAGGAGGAGGAGGAAGAGGAGGAAGAGGGAAGGAGTAGGGAGAGGGAAGGAAGAGGGAAAAGGAGGAGGTGTTAGGAGGGAGGAATACATGTGAAAAATGGTTGAAATTAGATAAATTAAAAATAAATAAAACTGATTGTACTGTATTGGAGACAAGAATGAGGAGGAGGGAAGAAGAAGAGGAGGAGGAGGAGGGAAGAAGAAGAAGAAGAAGAAGAGGAGGAGGGAAGAAGAAGAAGAGGAGGAGGAAGAAGGGTTAGTGGGGGTGAGGTATATACAAAAAATTGGTAAAAATTAAAAACAAAAAATGGATGATACTGTATTGGAGATAAGAATTAGGAGGAGGAAGAGGGAAGCAGGAGGAGGAAGAGGGGAGGAGGAGGAGGAGAGGAGGAAGAGGGAGGGAGGAGGAGGAAGAGGGGAGGAGGAGGGGAGGAGGAGGAAGAGGTGTTAGAAGGGGAGAAATACATAGGAAAATATGGTAAAAATAAATAAGTGAAATTGATGGTAATGTCTTGGTGATAGCAAGAGGAGGAGGAGGAGGAGTTTATAAATGGAAGGATTGGGAAGAGGAGAAGGAGAAGGAGAAGGAGAAGGAATAAATAATATAAAATAAAATAAATGTACAATAATATCAATGAATAATAATAATTCACACACTAAGTAATGTTTTAATAACAATTACACGCATAACAATTACATATACAGTATTCATTAAAATTTTGTAATAATAATATATATAACTTTTTTTCTATATGGTACCCAAATGAATATAGAATATAGAATTGTACCCAAATTACAATGGAAATTACGTTCTGGGTCTCAAGGGGTTATAATTCATCCTAGCTTGCATTTGTTGAGAAAAGATGATATATATTTCTCACACCTCAAGACACAAGTTATCATAACATAACCAAACAAAGAGGATATGATAACACTACCAGAGACTGGACACGTTATTTAACAATGATCATGTTGGTTATTCCAAATTACCCTTACTGAATGACTGACACGTACGTGCAACTGGGCCATTGAACTTTGAAATACATCTAATACGTTCACGAGACCCAACACAACACACATCCAACCACCACCACCACCACCACCACCACTACCACCACCACTACCACTACCACTACCACCACCACCCACCACACCACCCACCACCACCCACCACCACTACCACCACCACCACCACCACTACCACCACACTTTCACAATTCCTTTCATCCTCCTCTTCAAAACGAGACCCAACACGGCATATATTTAACACTCACTCACTGGAACTTTCTCACGCCCTTACTCCCCAATGGAAATGACTGCCAGACCAGTAATGCTGTAAAGTAACAGTGCTGCAACAACGCCTCATTTTCCGGTGTGATCTGATATATTCAGAACTCATATTGGCGGTTCTCCGTATCCTGTCATTGGCCGATTGTTCATAGAGTGTATACATTATCATCATGGAGGCTCAGCCACTTCACTTCCTTGTCTCACTTGCACACACACACCCGCCCGATGTTCAAGTGGATAGCACGCTGGCCTGCCATTCTGTAGTTACCAGGTTCGAATCCTCGCTTGCTCCCGGGGATTTTTCACCGACAAATTCATGCGGTTACTGTCTCCCTTGAGCAAGGGGATGGGGGTGTGAGGTCCCAGCATTAACCAAAGATCAGTAATAATGAGTTCCAAGCTCGCTCCGGGAGGGTGAAACTGCCGATCGCGAGTCTGACTCACGTGGACAAGACCATGGGTGAATGACACACACACACACACCTGCACGTGAATACAAATGTTCACTTTATCGTCTTGCTTGCACACAATCAATCAATCATTGGGGGCATACGCCGGGGGGCGCGTCGCCTCGCCCACCCTACGACGCCACTCCCGGGGGTCACGACGCGCGAGTTCCCATGCAGGCTCCTTTCCCATACCAAGCAGCTCTCGACAAGAAACATCAACTTGCCCCAGCCACGAGCCTTGTGGGCGCCCCCTTGGCCTCCTCCACGCGGATTGTCTCTTACAGATACAACCCGATGGGAAGGATTGGTTTCAAGGTAGCGTGCCACATGCCCATATAGCCGAAGTTGGCGCTGACGGACTATGCAGGTAATAGGCCTTGATCAGTCTCACGGTGCAATCGCTGATTTGACACGTAATCATCCCAGCGATACCCCATGATTCTGCGAAGACACTTATTGCCAAAGGCATTGATTGTCTCTTCAAGTCACTATTTAGTGTCCATGGCTCACAACCATAGAGTAAGACAGGATCACAAGCGATTTGAAGATCCGGATCTTTGTCCTCCTGCACAGGTACCGACAACGCCAAATACTCCCGCTGAGCGAGTCCATAACACCGTGGGCTATGCCAATCCGCCGTAAGACTTCTTGACGTGACCCGCCGTCATTATGGACTGCGCTACCAAGGTAATGTAAAACTTTCCAAGATCTCAATGTCCTCGCCACATGCATGAACAGACTGTACTGCTTCATCTAGTAAGTCTCCAAAACACCTGACCTTGGTCTTGAGCCAGGAGACCTCAAGTCCCAAAGGCTTTGCCTCCTCGTGCAGCGCCTCGAGAGCCATCACCAGGACCTCCAGCGACTCAGCAAAGATTACTGCATCATCGGCAAAACAAGATCAGTGATCTTGGTGTTGCCAACGGATGCTCCACAATCACTTTGATCTACAACCTTGTCCAATACCCAGTTCATACAAGCGTTAAAAAGTGATGGGGCAAGGACGCACCCTTGCCTCACTCCTGTATTCACAGGAAAGAAGCCGGATACACCTGCCCCACACTTCACAGCACTCTCAGTCCCAGAATACAGACCAGTTATCAAACCAATAGTCCTTGCAGGAATCCCTCGAAGTCGCAGAAGATCCCAAGTGACTCACGATGCACTGAGTCAACGCCTTCTTGAGATCAACATAGGCTGCAAGCATCCCCTGTCGAAACTCACGTCGGTGTTCCACCAGGACACGAAGCGCTAGGATACGGTCCGTTGTTGACTTACCAGGCGTGAACCCAGACTGCTGAGGTCTCTGATGCTTCACCAGATGGCTGCGAATCCGTGTCAGCAATAGATGGGCAAGCACCTTGCCTGGTACGCTGAGCAGTGTAATACCGCGGTAATTGTTGCAGTCCTGATGGTCCCCTTTCCCTTTCCAGATAGGGACGACCAGCCCCCTTTTCCAGTCAGGAGGAATGGTACCTGATTGCCACACAGCAGTCAGGACAGCATGCAACCCGTGGATCATGGCCTCACCCCCAGCTTTGAGGAGCTCCGCACTGATATTACAAACACCAGCTGCCTTTCCACCCCTCAACTTTGCTACAGCCTCTCTGACTTCGTCAAGAGAGGGTGCGCTTTCGTCAATGGGAGGATCGGCATCCACTGCCTGTAACCCAGTGGTGTGAAGCTGCTCAGTTGGAGTTGCACACACACACACTGAAAACGTTGTGTAATTTCACTAGGTGGTTTGGAAAAGTTTATTTCCATTCCTAATTTCGTAGCTGCAACCTATGGTCATCTATACAGCCATACTATGACTCCTTAGCATCACGGATCTACACATAGCAAGGTGATTAAAAAGTGAGAGCGAAGCCTGAAATGGTTCATAAGAGTGTGTGTTCGTGCATTTGTTGCCTTGTGATTAGTGGCCCGCCGTCCAGAAACTACGCTGAGCTTAACTCAAGCGCTGACACACGTGGGCTAGAAGTTGTGGATCGCGAGTGCACAGTGTACTTCATGTCACTGGCCAGGCACAGTGTACTTCATGTCACCGGCCAGGCACAGTGTACTTCATGTCACCGGCCAGGCACAGTGTACTTCATGTCACCGGCCATGCACAGTGCACTTCATGTCACTGGCCAGGCACAGTGTACTTCATGTCACCGGCCATATACAGTGTACTTCATGTCACCAGCCGTGCACAGTGTACTTCATGTCACCGGCCGTGCACAGTGTACTTCATGTCACCGGCCAGGCACAGTGTACTTCATGTCACCGGCCAGGCACAGTGTACTTCATGTCATCGGCCGTGCACAGTGTACTTCATGTCATCGGCCGTGCACAGTGTACTTCATGTCACCGGCCGTGCACAGTGTACTTCATGTCACCAGCCAGGCAAAGTGTACTTCATGTCACCAGCCGGCACAGTGTACTTCATGTCACCCAGCACAGTGCCACACCGAGAAATACTTATGTGTGAGTAAATTTGAACCATACTTTAGGAGCAATCACATTTGGTTGACAGGCCAAACAGGCCCTCATCCCAGACACCCTTTGAACCTGTCTCATCTATGGAAGAAATGTTACGTAAGATTGGCAGATAACACAATGATGGAAGATTATTTTAGAGATATTTTAAGATTATTTTAAGAGATATTCCTAAGAGGCTTGACTGCCATGTGATTGCCGTTAAGGAAGGGGGGAACCAGGGGGGGGGGGGGGGGTAATTACACCAGCTAACGAGCAGGCGCCTGTTTGCCACCACCACCTACATGGTGGGGGTAGGGGGAGGTGTGGGTGGTGGTGGGGGTAGGGGGGGAAATGGGGGAATAGATATAAAGGGATAATTTTGTATACCGATATACAGCTAAGTATTAATTATCCGACCTTGGGGGGACCGAAGGTAGGTCGAATAATTGGAATAGTCGGATGTTCGGATATCACAGTAAACCATAAATGTAAGGACAAAATGGTATAGAACATAAAAGATGCAGCTCTTGAAGGCCGACCAGTGGTATACGCGAAAGTAAAATTCACGCATAATAAAGCCACAAATCAATGATTTCTAAAAACAACAAAAAACTAAGTAAAATAAATGGCCAAAACAAGACACAATGTGGTGGTGAAAAAGTCGGTTGTTTGGAGGTCGGATGTTGGGAATTTGGCTGCATGTAATTTCAATATAAAGAATATATATATAATATAATATAATATAATATACAGAGGTTAAGGAAGAACCGAAGAAGAAGGAATAGGAGGAAGGAGGAGTGATATTAGGAAGAGAAGGAAGAATGAAGGATAATAGGAGGAGGAGGAGGAGGAGGAGGAGGAGGAGGAGGAGGAATATATATTGTTCTAGGTGCAATCCATCTATTGTTTTAACCATTAGGGTAAAACATTTGCCCAATCAGTACAGTGACTTAAAAAGGACAAATGCAAATAATTCGTTTATATAATTTTTTATAATCCATGGAGTGCTGGAAGTGTGCAATAATGAACGATCATTAAAGTACAATTAGGAACTGCCATAATTATTATTATTATTATTATTATTATTATTATTATTATTATTATTATATCATTATTATCCTGTTCGAGGCATTTTGGTTAGCGTTAAATTATGGAAACGTCTGAATATTTACATGTACGAAACATTCATGAAAAACATATTGCTCTAACACATAAGAACATAAGAAAATAAGGAAGCTACAAGAGGCCGTGAGACCCACACGAGGTAGTTCCTGTTACTTAACACTACCTACATCCACCTTTCATCCCCATCCATGAATTTATCCAGCCTCCTTTTAAAGCTCTCTAATGACTCTACACTAACTACCTGTCTACTGAGTCCATTCCAATAATTCACCACCCTATTTGTGAACCAGTTTTTCCCTATTTCCTTTTTAAATTACGCTTTTCCAGCTTGAATCCGTTACTTCTTGTTCTACCCTGGTTACTAGCCGTGAGAACTTTTCCTACATCTCTTTTATTGTATCCCTTTATCCACTTCACGCCCAGAACTTTCCTTTTCTAAATATAATTGTCTGTTGTTAGCCATAAAATTACGAAAAGTAACGTACTATACCAAATTAGTTAGTCGAAGGATAATAAACAAGTCATATCTTATAAAAAACATTGCTTTACTCATAAAAATCATTAATGGTGTTCAAACGCCCCTATGTGAACCAGTTTTTCCTAATTCCTTTAAAATTTAGCTAACAGTTTGAATCCGTTATTTGTTCTACCCTGCTTACCCCTGTGAGACCGATGGCCCTTGTTATAACAAAAAACACTAAATAAAAACTCAAGGAACTGAGAGCAAATAAAATATTACTATAACAACTCATTAAAAAATCATGAATATTATTACCAAACTGCAAAATATTTTGATACAGACCACATTTTAAAGAGAGAGAGGGAAGAGAAAAGAGAGGAGAGAGAAAAGGAGAGAGAGAGAGAGAGAGAAAAAGAGAGAGAGAGAGACGAGAAGATGAGAGAGAGAAGAGAGAGAGAGAGAGAGAGAAAAGAAGAGGCGAAAATTGCAACACAAAAACTATAGTTTTTCAATAAGTCAACAATGCAGAGAGAGAAGAGA
The DNA here is from genome assembly GCA_016584305.1 of Chionoecetes opilio. Lineage (NCBI taxonomy): Eukaryota > Metazoa > Arthropoda > Malacostraca > Decapoda > Majidae > Chionoecetes > Chionoecetes opilio. The sequence continues at coordinate 16,360 of JACEEZ010004786.1, read as the reverse complement.
GAGAGAGAGAGAGAGAGAGGGGAGAGAGGAGAAAAGAGAGAGAGAGAGAGGAGAGAGAGAGAGAGAGATAAGATACTTTGATCCTATCTAGACACTTTGCAAGTACCAACTACAAGGTTATTGACTATACAAAGCGCCACCACGCCAGGACGAACTTGGTGGACTCAAACCGCTGACCGAATGCAGGGACTCTGCACTCATAACAACAGTTCTACCAACCGCGCCACCCTGATGGGTAGAGAGAGAGAGAGAGAGAGAGAGAGAGGAGAGAGAGAGAGAGAGAGAGAGAGAGAGAGAGAGAGAGAGCTTACCCGAGGGACTCCTGAAGGCAGACCGCGGCCCAGCAAGACACAAGGCGACACGTCACGAAGGTCGAGACAGATATCAGGTTGGCCCCAAGGACTGATTGTGGTTCCTGTCACACTTGATCAAGCCAACGACCCTTCATGGCGCCAGGGGTAATAACGACCTCTCTGTAAAGGCAGCATAAGGATGGTATTGGGTGATGTGAGGCCATTATGACTGATATATTATGATATTAATGAAAGCAATATAATGGTGCTCAAATGAATGAGTGAAGCAGAACAGAATTGTTGAAAAAAGGTCGTTAGTTGAGGTGTGGAGGCTGTTCAATGATGAGGTGATGGGTGTGTGTGTGTGTCATTCACCCATGGTCTTGTCCCCACGAGACAGACTCGCGATCGACAGTTTCGTCCTCCCGGTACACACACCCGTGTGTGTGTGTGTGTGTGTGTGTGTGTGTGTGTGTGTGGGTGGGTGGTGTGTGGTGGTGGGTGGGTGGGTGGGTGGGTTGGGTGGGTGGGTGGGTGGGTGGGTGGGGGGTTGGTGATGGTTGAGTAGCTACTTCTTTCCATATGGGTACCAGCACAGTGGTGTGGCTGAGTGTCTACAATGGGGGGGGGGGGGGGGGGGGCACACAGCTGTGTATGGGGGGGCACTAGGCAGGGGGAGCTCAGGGGCATTGTGATGCCACATAGAAGGGTATATTATGGTATATCGTCAGTCACAGGCCCAAGCAGATTACGGCAGCCATGGCCAGTGGGGGGACACCTGGGGGGGTCTTCGGATTCTCATGGCCGTAGATAAGCCACTGGCTATAGCCGATCTGACGTTATATAAGGTAGAAAGATAACGAGGCAATAGCCATTACTTTGCAGGGAGGATAGGCCATGGGCCAAGTAGGGACCACCTGCACCCCCCCCACAACCCTCCGACCTAGGGTTTTTTTGGACCATTGGGATCCCCTGAAGTGGAAATCAACTGGTAACAGTGAATAAACTTGAATGCACTGTCCACTTGGGACCCATATATGATGGTACCCCCAATACATCAATTTTCACTGTCCTTTTTTGAGCTTTCCGGCGTCTGGCAGACTTAATATAGGTCTGAAGGCAATTTTGAGGCCACACTTCCGATAAGAGTTTTTTGAGCTCTACAACTTTGTCATCAGTAAAAAAAATTCAATCTCGAACGTAAGTGGCTTTTCTGTGAGTGTAAAGTGTCACGCAGTGGCTTTCAGCTGAGATACCTGGCGTCTGGCGGACTTAATGTAGGTCTGAAGGCAATTTTGAGGCCTACCTTCCGATAGAGTTTTTTAAGTTCTACAAATTTGTCATCAGTGAGGTTTTTTCAATTTTGAACGTAAATGGCTTTTTTGGAACAAAAAACCCCCCTGACACTGGCCCGCACTGGCTCACAGGAATAAGGATTCACGGAGAGATTCCAACTGAGCGCCAAAAACTTCTGTTTCTAAATTTCTCGATTGGGGCATATTAGTTCCTGTTGAGTTGGACGTCTAATAAACGACGTTTTTGAAACAAGGATAATGATTGAAGTGAGCCTGAGCGCAACTTTGATCTAAATTTCGAGGCAAATTCCGTTGAGTTGGACTCTACACTTGACCAGTGAATGTTTTAGAGCTACCTGGCGTTGGCGGACTTAATGTAGTTGAACAAGAAGAACCCCTGAATGCTGCCATTGTCAGGTTTTTTCAAACCAACGTAAGTTGAAAAAACTCCTTTTTTTTGGGGGGGGGGGAAAAAAATTGGGTTTTTTTTAAAAAGGGGGGGGGGGGGGGGGGGGGGTTGAGGGGGGCCCCCCCCTTTTTATGATGATTTTATAATTTATAAAAAAATTTAAATTAAAATTTTTCCATTAAAAGAACCCCGGGGGGGGGCACCCCCCCAAAGGGGGCCGGGGGGGGGTTTTTTTTTCCAAAAAAAAAAAGGAAAATTTACAAAAACCCCCCTACATGGCCCTAAACCTTTTTGGGGGGTTTTTTTGTTCCAAAAAATTTTTTGAGAAATTTAAAAAAAATTCACTGAAAAAGTTTTTTGAGTAAACCATTTAAGTGTTCCCGGGAAATTTGGGCCCGACCCAAATTTCCCCCCAAATTTTTTTTGCCCTTTTTTTCCGTAGGTTTTTAAAAACGTTTGGGTTTTTAAAAAAACCCCGGCCCCATTTAAAGGGTAAGGATTCCGGGAAACCCCTGGGGCCCCCAAACTTTGTCTTCATAATTTTTTCAATTGTTCCTTTTTTTGGACCAAAAACCTGAAAAAAGGCTTTTGGGGGAAGTGTCCGGGGTTTTCAACTTTTAGTTGAAAAATTTTGAAACCCTTTCCGATAAATTTTTTGACCTTAAATTTTTCTTCGGTTTTTTTTTAACTAAAAATTGGTTTTTTGGAACAAAAAACCCCCCGACCGGCGGTGCGGCCCATGGGGGGTTTTTGTTCCAAAAAGCCATTTACGTTAAAGATTAAAAAAATACTGATGAAAAAAGTTGTAAAATTTAAAAAACTCTATGGGATGTGGCTCAAATTCCCCTAACCTATATTAAAGTCCCCCAAACCCGGAAAGCTAAAAAAGGACAGTGAAAATTGGATTTTTTTGGGGGTACCTAAAATAGGTCCCAAAAGGACAGTGTTTTCAAGTTTTTCACTGTTACCATTGTTTCCACTTCAGGGGACCCCAATGTAAAAAAAAACCTAGGTCGGGGGGTTTTTGGGGGGGGTGCGGGGTGGTCCCTACTTGGGCCCCAGGGCCCTGGGACTAAACAACCTAAATCACACGAAAGTCCCCCTCCCCCCTCTCCCACTCACGCGGGCCGCCAGGACTACAGGGGTGGCCAAAGGGCTGGACATGTGGGGGGTTTTGCATAGCCTTTAAAAAGAAATAGTTAAATTTTTCAATAGCCCTCCGACTCTGATCGGGGGGGCTGGGGTTTCCCCAAAATCTGCTATGCCCACTCATTCCTCTCACTCCTCTTCCACTCCCTCCCTTTCTCTCTTACTTACCTTACACTGTAAAATATAAAGGGGCAAAAAAATAAAGCTTGTTGTCCCATTCCCACACAGGACACATTTCCCAAGGGAACGGGTAAAACCCACACTTGCCCACACAACACACCACCTCAAAAGTGGATCTTCTGTGCTGGGCAATTCACCTTTTCTTGAAACCTTGCAAAAATTCACCTTGAACTCCCCCAACCGTGTGTCTAAAGGTTTGTCTGTTGAGTTTGAAAAATGGGATAAAACCCTTTTTCCCAAAAAACTCTAAAACATTTATGATTTTTAACACCACTGTGTGTCCCGGGGGTGTGTGGTGAGGCACCCTTTGGAAATCTTTTTCCCCCACTCTAAAAATTTAAATTCTTTACACCACTGTTGTCGGGTGTGTTCGGTAGGTGACCCTTTTTTAGTAAATCTTTTCCCCCATCGAGACATTCATGTTTCTTAACCCACTGTTGTCCCGGGTGTGGTTTTGGGGAGGTAACCCCGCTAGCAAATCTTTTCCCACCTCGAGGCATTTATGATTCTTAAAATCACTGTGTGTCAGGGTGTGTGTGGTGAGGGTACCCCTTTTTAGTAAATCTTTTCCCCCCCCTAAAAATTCATAATTTTTTCACCCCCGTGTGTCAGGGGTGTGTTCGGTGAGGTGACCCTTTCCCGTAAATCTTTTCCCACACTCGAGAATTCTGATTCTTAACACCATGTGTGTCAGGGTGGTTGGTTTAGGTCCCCTTGTAGAAAACTTTCCCCCACTCAGGGATTCATGATTCTTAACACCATGTGTTCGGGGGTGGTGAGGTACTCTTTGTAGTAAATCTTTTCCCACATCAACTTTATAATCTTAAACCAGTGGTCAAGGGAAAGTTCTCAATTTCTCTTGTATTTTAATGTTTTGTCACCTGCTGGACTTTGCTCACTGCCCGCCTTGTGGCCTGAGCTGCTGCCTCCAGGTGATTCTTGCCTCACCCCTTGCCTCCCCCCCCCGAGGCGAGCCGCTGTCCCGGCCACTCATGCTCTGCCCGCCCCCACCCCCCATCGCAGCAAAACTCTCGTCAGCACTTAAGAAGTTTGCCAAAACCTCGGGATCCCGAGCGGCCGGGTCAGGCCGGGGGAAGCAGCTGGCTTTGGGCTGTGACCCCAGCACCTGCAACTGGGGACATCAGCACCCAGAGCCTGATATCCCTAGCATTTCCGCAAATGGGGATGGGAAGCGGGTATTGCCATCCTTGTTACCCGTAATAAAAACACAGAAAAGGGGGAAAAAAAAGCATTTTAGTATTTTTATACATTATTGCAACGATGCAGAAAGATATGCATGGACCCCCCATGCGATGAAAACCTTTTCAATAAAAAAAAAGATTCAAAAAATACATTTTTGTTTATATTCTATTTGGTATAAACACCTTCAAAAAAATTTATAAGACTTTTAAACCCCCTTTAAACCCAGATCTTTCCCTTTCTATAAAAAAAGTATGTTGTTTTGCCCTAAAAAAAGAAAAATAACAAAATTAACCAAATAAGTTAGTGCAAGGAACTTTAAAAGGGCTATCTTAAAAAATTTTCTTATTTAAATAAAAATCCTCTAAAAGGTACCCAAATTTCAATGGGAAAATTTCTTTTTGGGTTTTCAAAGGGGTTTTTTGAAGTCTTTGATGCGTTTGTTAGGAATTTTTTCGTTGCATAGAAAAACGTTTTTAACCTTTAGCCAAGCTGGGCTCCCCCTCAAAGCAGATTTGCGGGAAACACTGACTCAGCTTATAGGTCCACATTACTGTTTAAATATACAATTGTGTGAATGATTAGATTATAACGTGATTTTTTTGCATAGCAGGAAGTAGGTGAAGCTATCTTATCTCAGAAATATAGCTCATGCATCCGGGAAATACACTAGCCACCTTCCTGACGTTTTTTACCTGTATTAACCCCTTGAGACCCAGAACGTAATTTCCATTGTAATTTAACTACCATTAGACCATTTTTAGTGAATATAAGCAATGTTTTACAGATATGACCTGTTTGGAATCCTTGTCCACTAGCTTATTTGATTTATTTAGTTACTTTTCGAAATTTTATGGCTAACAACAGACAATTTTATATAGCAAAGGAAAGATCTGGGCGTGAAGGGGTTAAATCGTGATTGGTGATTCTGTAGCTTGGTATTCAGGCTCATGTGCTTAGTTTAATATGACATGTAATTGGCAAGTCACCGTAAATCCTAGTTAATGGGTTGTAACTACCAAATTATTAAAACTAAAGGTTGAATCATAGATAACAGTAGAACTGGATGTGACACTCCGCCGCCACGCACGTCTGGACGCTGCAGTACTGGCCCCATGGTCAATCTGCTGGCCCATTCACTTGCTGCATATGACTATCATATAGACTGGTTTATCAGTATATATGATATACAGTTATCTTCATAAATGTTTGTTCTATAATATTATCAAATAAAAAACAGTAAAACACACAAAAGAAATGCCATTACGAGACTCTGAAGAAATATGCATGAACTTAATATTTACTTAAACTCTTCGCCATTTAAAACTTTGCGAGTCAACTTTTATGATGAAGGGTATCAATAGAAGTGCAATTTTATTAGCTTTCCATTGATGTATTTTGTTTTCTGATAAATGAATTAGAACCATGCATAAATTAGCGCTAACTAAATAAATAAAATCATCAATCGGGAATTTTCCCGATTGATGAGGTTATTTATTTACTTATATATTTCGTTTTCTGATAATTAATTAGCACCATGTATAAATTAATGTTAACTAAATAAATAACCTCATCAATCGGGAAAATTACCCGATTGATGATTTTATTTATTTATTTAATGCTAATTTATGATGCATGGTTCTAATTCATATATCAGAAAACTAAATACACACAAACCTTGATTTCCCGGATATCGGATTTTCCGGACAAAATCCGAGGTCCGGGGATATGTCACAGTCTCGGACGTTGAAATGCCTGGTCCTGTTCGTAAATTGACAAAGTTGTCCGGCGGTCCGAGCATCTCCTGTCACCCCTGGTTAGTGTCCGCGCCTCCCGCCAGGTGGCAGCATGCTCAGCGGTCGTATTGTTTACATTTGGGCACACGACACTCACGGTTCACCTGCACAGGCTCCGTCAGTCCCCTGACCCCCACTGCCCCTGGTGCAGGAACGTCTCTTGAGACTATTGAACACTTTCTGCTGCCTCCCGCCAGGTGGCAGCATGCTCAGCGGACGTAAAAGTCCGCGGCGGGGTAGTTGATATTGGCAGTTGCCGGACAGTAAATACTAGAGTAGGATAAACGTCCAGGGGTGGGTAATGGCATCACTTTTTTTTTTTTTTTTTTTACTTGCGATTCCCGGACTTTTGCGGTTCCCGGACCAGTGCTCCCCCCTATTAGTCCGGAAAAATGAGGTTTGTGTGTATATCAATGGAAAGCTAATAAAATTGCACTTCTATTGATACCCTTCATCATAAAAGTTGACTCGCAAAGCCAGTGATGTAACTTATTTTGACTATTACCATACCTTATTTATTATGATGACTCTTTAATCAAACTCTTCAAAGCAACAATTTCTTGCTTCTGTCAAGGGGGTAAAATAATAACTAGTGATTCCCAAGAAAAACAAAGGTCAGATTCTTTCAAAACACATCAAAATCTATCGTAACGTCTGCGTAACCTTTAAACTAATATACACATTGAAGAAATTATATAGTTGTCTTATAGCGCATACAGACAACCCTCCCATCTGGAGGCCCCCCACCCTTTAGGAGGTAGGTTAAGGTTCAGTTAAGTTAAAGAAACTAGTCTGTGTCAAAATGACCACGTAGTCCTCCTCCATTTTCACCAGCTGGGGTTCAAAATATGCGTCACAACCACATAGTTTTTGAATTAGGGATAGCGTAAAACTTCCCTAGATAGTGAACATTGATTGGATTTCTTCTAAATCCAGAGACGTGTGGGAACCTGACTGCGATCCTCACAAACAGAATGATCACCAGTGTCGAGAACCCCCCCACCCCTCCCACTAGGAGGTAAACTTTTATTAGGTTACCGGGGGGGGGGAGCACCCCCCCCCTCCTTAGAAGGTTAGGTTAGATTATCGGGTGATTATCGCTAGGAGGTTAGGTTAGATTATCGGGGGCTCTAATGGGGTCAGAGCCTCACGCTAGGAAGTTAGGTTTAAATTGCTTAGGTTAGTTAGATTACCGGGGGTCGAGGGGGCAGAGCCCCCCGCTTGGAAGTTAGGTTAAATCTAGTTGGCTAAATTTCCCTAGCTCTAGGGATTTTCCTACATAACACCTAAATCTTAAATTGGTAAATTTGGTAAAATTATAGTCCTTTCTCGCCCTTATTAGTGGGATTTTTTCCTCAAGACCCTCACAGATACCTCTATAAGGTAAGTCCTTCATAAGGTAGTAGACGAGATAAGGCAGGGTCACTGAAACTAATCTTAACCGAAAAATATATCATGCCCTAAAACTTACCTGAGATATTTCTTCTGTAAATCTAGCTCAACCTACATAAACCTAATAGAGCATAAGTTAACAATTAAACCATCATTATTGTATGTGGGGTACCTGAACTGTTCATTCAGACTGCATGCAATACCTACATCTGAACTGGTCACTGCACAAGTGGCACATGCCAAAACTACAGTGATATATAAGTGCTTCTAGGAGACTGCTTATTATTTCCACTGCCTTCATGCATCGACTTCAACACCCATTCCCCACAAATTTTAACATATCAGAACCTAAATAGTAGCATACATATAAATAGATACATAGCTTCCTATATAGATACCTATTCAAACTTGTATGACTAATGGTTAGTAAACTGAAAACCTGTTACTTTGGTCAAAATCACGGACAAGAATCATCTAATAAGAATAAATAAGGTGCAATTCCGCCGTCGCCATCAGCACAGTCAGAGACCGCCGGCCAAGCCCTCCCTCACGTACAGCAGCCAGTCTAGGTTAGGTTTAGTTTAGTTAAAATAAAACTAAACCTAACCTTAACCTAACCTAGCCTGGCTGGTGTCCGTGAGGGAGGGCTGGGAGAGGCGCCCGTCCCGTGGTCTAGACTGCACTGATGGCGACGGCGGAGCAGCACTTTATTTATTCTTATTAGATCATTTTGACCAAAGTAACAGTTTGCCAAGAGGTTTGAAGGTTAGTAGAAGACGTGTATGACAATAGTTTAGTCCTTCATAAGGCAGTAAGTGTGATAAGGCAGGAGCTATACAACAAATCTTTACCGTCATTTTTGTTGCAAATCATACACACAAAAAAGTGATTTGCGACAGAAACGGTTAGCAGATTCATTCAAAAAACCCCCAAAAAAAATTTTGGGGTTTTGTTCAAACCCAAAAGGGAAATTTTGGTTTTTCAAACTGGAAAATTTTCCCAGTGTTTTTCAAAAAAAATATACTCTTTCCAAACTACACGTGCAAAACGAAAAAAGGGTTTGGTAAATTTTTTCCCCAAAAAATGGAAAATTTGCCCTACTCTCCCCCAGGTCCCCAAACAAGTTTTGGGGGACCTGTGAAAAATGCCCGGGGTTTTTCAGGTGGGGAACAATTTATGCGTCGGAAACACGCAATTTTTAAGGGGTTGTGTAAAGGGGGGTAAAAAATTTCCCCAGATCTAGGGTAAATTTTTCCCTTTTATCTAGAGAAAATTTTCCCCAAACCAAAAATTTTCTAACCCAACGGGGGGCTTTTACCCACCGATAACCTAACCTAAACCCAAAACTAACCTAACCTAAACCCAAAACTAACCTAACCTAAAAACCTCCTGCGGGGGGGGTTGGGGGGGGTTCCCCGACCCTTTTGGGCCATCCTTAAGTTTGGGGTCGTCAGGTTTACCCCGTCCCCTGGACTCAAAAAAATCCAAAGAATTTTCCCCCAATCTAGGGAGTTTTTTTCAAAAAACCCCTTACTCAAAACCTATGTGGGGTTTCGCGCATAGTTTTTTCCCCCCAAATTCCCGCATTGGGTTTTTAATGGACGAGTTTTTTCGGTTTGTTTTTTAAGACAGCCCGGGGCTATTTTTTTCCTGGCCTACAATAGGGGCTTGTTCTAATGGGGGGTGTTTTTTTTTTTGCGCAAACCCTAGTTTTATAATAAAAAAAAAAAAAAAAAAAAAAAAAAAATTCTAAATTTTTATGGTTTTTCCTTAAAACCCATTTTTCCAAAAAAAGAAAAATTTCCTTAAACATCTTATTTTTTAATGAAACCTATAAGGTTGGTTTAGTATATTTTGGGGTTTTTTTTTGGTTTTTATTTTTCATTTATTTTCTTTCTTCCTAGTCAAAACCCCTCCATTAAACCTATTTTGTTTCCCCCTCGTTTGGCCCAAATTTTTCTTTTTTTCCCCAAGTTTTTGTCTTTCCTTAATATTCCTTTTTTTTTTCCGTCCCCATAAAATAAAAAAAACCCCATTTTTTTTCCCCCCCTTGACCACCCCAGACCACCCTACCTCCCGTCCACTTTTCTCCCTCCTTTTTCCTCTAACCCTTGGCACATTTCGTGTTAACTCCCCCTCCTTTTGACTTTTCCCTTCTTTGCCCTTAACACATTCCCCCAAAGGTTTTGCCCCTTGCTTTTAAAAAACCCTCCCCAATCCATCAAAAAAACCTTTTTTGGGGCCCCCTTTTGTTTTTTCCCCCCCCCCCAACCCCCCCCCCCTTAATTTTTCACCTTTTTTAAATTCCTGACTTTTCCTATCTTGAAAGAAAACCCACCTTTCCCTCTCCCCCTTGGATCCTTTCCCAAACCTGCCAAACCCCCAAAAACTTTTTGGCCCCCTTTTTTCACCCACAAACCTGTTTTGTAATACCCTATTTTCCCACTCCCCCTACTCCACCCTCCTCTCCCCTGATCGTCCCGACATCCTTTTCCCTTTAAACTACCTACCCTGTTTTTTCCCAATTTTTTGTTTTTTTTTTTTGTTGGGTTATTTTTAAAAAAACAAAACATCTTGCTACACTCCCAACCCTTTCCCCACCCACTGATTTGCTTTTCCTATTTTTCCTGTTTCGTCCTATCTCCCCCTTTCCCATCTCCGTGTCCCTAGGTTTTTATATGACTCGGTGCCCCCATTTCAGGTCCCCCTTTCCCAAACTCCTCCCTCTCTGCTGCCTCTCCATTTAAAACCAGGACCTGACTTTTCTCACTGTTAAATTTCATCCAAAACCCCTCCCATACTGTGCGCTATAGTAGCATCCCCTAAAATTCTCCACTGTCCTCACTCTGCAACTATGCCCGTCAGCATATAGTAAACGCTCAACTTTTCTCCCCAACCCTTTACCCATAGCCCGAATTTCTCAACCAAATTGCAAATTCCTCTGTATATAAGCCAAAAATAAGGGTGAAAAACACGCCCGCCCTCCCTAACCCCTCTTCGACTACCTACCCACTCTTTTCCTATTCCCCCAAAGCCTGTACACTGCCCTGTGTCCTCATAATCTATCTTTTATGCTGACTATTCGTCACTATCCCAATTCTAGAATAGTCTACAAAGAAAACCCTATTACCCTATCATAAGCCTTTTCAATGAAAAGGATGAAAGGTTTGTCTTCCCCCCCCATCCTATTCTTTTTTCATCACTAAACTAACACGACATGTTGTCCTAAACCCTCTCCTATCCCTGCGAAAGCCATTCTTTTCCCTCCCCCATTACTCTATTTCTCTCACACTTCCAATCCTCCCATTTAGTAACCCCTGAATATCTTTTCCCACGTATCCATTACTGCTATTGGTCGATTTTTTTTCAAGAGCTTTCTACTTTTGTGACCTCCCTTGTGAAATAGGTAACCCTCCCTCATTCCTTTTCCCTTGGGACTCTCTTATCCTCCCAAAATCTCCCAAAAAAACCCTATACACCCCTCCCCCAAAAACCCTCACCCCCTTTTTTATACAATTCTTTTTGGTATCCCATCCCTGCCTGCTGCTTTCCTATTTTTCGCTTTTTTAAGTAACTCCTTTTTTTCTTTTTTACTAAAAATGTTCATCCATTCCCTCCTATCTTCCTTTTCTTCCTATATTTACTTCACCTAATTCTACCTCTCAGTCTTTGCCCCCCCTCCTCCCAAACTTCTTGTCCCCCTCTTAAATACCCCCAGGTCCTTTCACCATTTCGTCTCCCCAAAAATTTCATCTACGCACGGTTGCTCCCTGTCTTCCCTCCTCTAAGAAAAGTATCCCAATCCCTCCCCCTTCCTCCCCCTTCCCCTTATTTCCCTCTAAAATTTCCCTCCCCATTTTTGCCCTAGCCTTCCTAAAACGTTTTTTACTTCTCTCTTTTTTTTTTTTTCTTATACCTATCCCCCCCTCATTTCTAACCTTCCTCATCTCCATCTATTTCCCTTTTTTCGAGTCTCTTTCTGCCCTGTTCTGCTCCTTTCTTTCCTTTCCCCGCCCTCTTTAATCTACTATTCCACCACCTATTGCACTTTTTTCCCCGCCCTTTTTTTTTCCTTTACCTATCCTCTTCCTACTATTCCCCTATTGTCTCCCCCAGACTCTGGTTCATTTCATCCCCCCCCCCTTTCCCCCTTCCAACTACCTGTTCAATCCCCCCTAAAATTTTCCCAAATTTTCCTGTCTAAAGTCCCCTCTTTTTTTGTCATTTTTCTCCTTTTCATTCCCCTTTGTTTTTTTTTTCTTGTATAATTTTTAAAACTAAACTGTTGTGGTCCTATTTATATCTACCAACCCTCCTCATCATCCACATTCCCTTTACCTCTTTCCTGGCTTTTCATTTACTAGCACTAATCATAGCTGATTCCCTCCCTCTCTCTGCCCATTTACTCTACCCTCGCCTTGTCGTATTTAGGATTTCTAACTCGTTGGCCTCACAAAATTTAAGAGTAGTATCCCATTCCATTTCCCTCCCCCAGTATACCTATTTCCCTTCGTCCCCCCATAACTTTATCTGTTTTTCCCGTCTGTGTTCTCTAATAATCTACTAATCTTGTTTTTTTTCCTTTCATTTTCTATACTAGCCCCTCCCCTTCAACTGTTATAGCAGACTACTAAGAGATCGCCCCTTTTTTTCCTCTTCTTTGTACTCTATCTACGCAAAAATTCTTCGCTTGCCTCACAGGTTTTCCCACATCTAGCTCCTCAAATCTAACCTGCATCCCGCTGACAAACACCCACCCCCCCCCCTTTTTTTGGGTTCTGCTTCTACCCTTATTTTTTAAAGGGGATACCCCTCTGTTCTTTTCATTTTCCTCCCCTAAGGTGGTTCCCTGACGCCCACTACTCAAAAACCCCCTTCACTTTAAATTTCCCCCGGAAAGTCCCTAATTTTTCCCCCCCCCACCCCCGACATTAATGATCCAAAACGCTAGAGTTTTACCCCTTCCCCTTTGGTTTTTCCCTTTTTTTTAAAACCCGGTCTTCCCCTTTTATCTTGAAGCCCTATGCCCCCCATTTTTCCCCCGTAGACCTAGTTTCCCTGGCTACTAAACCCAACGCCCCTCTAACTGGTCCCCGTACGCCTCTGTCCCCCTCTTACTTAGGGGGGACACCATCTCTGGGATACATCGAGTGCTTACCATAGAAGGTCCCACCCGTCCACAACCCCAAACCCCCCATCCTTTTCACAGCCCCTTCTTGCTATTTAGATTAAGGCCCTCGACAGCCATCCTCCCCCCAACTCCCTAGGGGGTAACCCCAAATCCCCCTTTCCTACCACTCCCCTTGACCTTTCTCTAACAGGCTTTTACCTAGTTTTCCAACTCCTCCGACCTCCCTTTTCCCACGTCGTTCCCCCCGACGTGCCCACCCAACCGCATCCTTCCTGTGCCTACCTCAGCCTGTCCATCTTCTGTAAAATCCTGCCAGATGCCCTGGATGCACACCCTGTCCTCCTGTCCCTTCCCTCCACAGAAGTTCTGGTCTAGGTTTCTTTACCTGAGTCTCCCCCAACCCACCTCAGGCCCCTTTCCCTCCTGTCCCCTGCTTGCTGCTCCCCCCACCTCATCTTCACCCCCATATCCTCCTCCCCCCAAAAAGCAACCCTTTGTGCAACGGCACCTCACCTGACTTTTCTGCCCCAGCACTACCTGGCTTGCTTTCCCTTTTCCACCCCCCCCCCTCTCCCCCCTTGGGGCCCGGTACCTCCACTTGCCGCCTGGTAAATACACCTGCCTTCCGTACCCCTAAAACCCCCTCAACTGTGGACCTTCTGCTGAAGGTCCTTCACCTCGCCCTGCATGGTACTAACCACATCCCAGTACCTACATTTTTTTCCCCATCCACTACTCCCCCTTAAGCCCCCTTAACCTCCTCCTGCAAGCCTTTTTTCCTGTTTCCTGTAAAGGCACACACCCACATTCCCTCACCGGGACCGCAAAAATTTTTCCCCCCCCCCAGGATGTAAACATTAAAACCACCCTTTCCACCCGTGGTTACACGTGGCTTGGGGACCCACCCCTCTGTAGGGGGCCAGCTACCTCCTGACCCCCTGCGGCCACGTCAGCTGTAGCTAAACCCCCCCACAACCCCTTCTAGAACCCCCCTATCTCCATATTTCACAAAAACTAGCAAAATTCAATCACGAAACACTTGCTAGGTCCCACACGTCCTGCCTCCAGGGAGCCCCCTGCTCAGTCAGCTATGGGTTAGGTTGGGTTTCAAAAAACCCATAAGGGTTTTGGGTTTTGGGTTTCTTTTAAAACCTTAAGGTTGGGTTTTAGGTTTTCTTTAAACCCTAAAAGGTTTAGGTTGGGTTTTCATTAAAACCTATAAGACCCTAAACTAATTTTCTCCGGAAAAGTTTTAGTGCTTTTTCTGTGGACAAACGTTTTTTTTTAAGGGAAAACGGTACCAAAAATTTTTTTTTTTTTTTTTTTTTTTTTTTTTTAAACTAGGGGTTTTGCGCAAAAAAAAACTGGTACTTTTTACAACAGCACCAAACTTCCCTACACAATGGGGAGCTGGTTTTTATTTACCTTATTGTATTCAAAGACTTTTCTCTTTGAGCTTTCCGCGAAAATCAATAGTTTTTCGGAATATAGACTTTTTAGGTGGGAGGGGAAACGTCTCCTTGTTTACAAATGCCTCCCCCTTCCTCTTTTTGGCCCTGCATCGCCTTTGTTTCGGGGGCGCCCCGTGGCTACCTTCCCTTCCAATCTAACCAAACCCCTTATTTAAACTAACCTAACTTCCTAACGGGGTCCAATAATAAAAGTTTAATAAAATACCAAAAAAAAAACATGCGGGTCAAAGAAGAGGAGAGGGAGGCATTTTGTATAAAAGGGACTATTCCTCTCTCACCTAAAAAGTTCTATATCTCCGAAAATATTTATTTGTGACGGAAAGCTCAGAAAAATGTCTTTTAGAATACAACAAAGGAAACAAAAACCATGCTCCCAATTAGAGGAACAAAAAGGAGAAATGCCAGTGGTCGCTGGCAGTTTTTAAATCAAAGTTTGGTCTACTGTGTTTTTGGCCCCGCGACAAATTTTTTTTCATAAATTAATTCGCGAAAAAACTTGATGCCCCGCTCGAATCCAAAAAAATATAGTTCTTCTGTTGTTCTACTAATTATATGGATGAATTCATTGATGGAATTTTCTATAATAGCAATTTTAAATTTTTGCAAATTCCCTCGCCTCGGGGGAGCAAACTTAATAGTTTTTTTAAGTATTTTTTGGCATGTAAATTTGGGTGATTTCACACTGTTTTTTTTTTTTTTTTTTTTTTTTTTTTACCTTTGGGGTTTTTTTTTTTTGTTTAAAAAAAATTTTTTTTTTTTTTTTTGTTTTTTTTTTTTTTTTTTTGGGGGGGGGATTTTTTTTTTGGGGGGGGGTTTTTTTCCTTTTTTTTTTTTTTTTTCCCTTTCTATCTGATTGAAACAAAAATAACGGAAAATATGACTGCCTGGGTATAGATAACTTATAAACTACGTTATTGACTATAAAATATCATAGATAACTTTCCCCTCGCCTCCTAAACTGTCCCTTTTGGTTATTTGGTTAAATGCTTTTTTTACAGACTCGGCTTCTATACAATATACATATAGAAAAAATCGTTTTTAAAAATTATACTTTTGGGTTTTTTAAGTGCAGGGGAAAACCCATATTTTTCTTTCAAGTTGACCATTTTCCCAAATTTTTGATTAAAACTGCCAGCGACCACTGGGATTTCGGAGTTTCAGTTCTCCTAATTTGTGGGAAGTTTGGTGCCTCGTAAATAAAACCTAAAAAAACTCCATTTGAAAAACACCTATTTTAGGCCGGAAAAAATAGTCGGGGTCTCTGAAAACGACCGCGAAGTCCCCCGTCCTTAAATAACAAAATGGGCAAAATTTCAGCTCAAAAATCGCGGGAAAGACCGTAAAATTTAAAAATAAACCATCCCAAACAGTCTTCCCATAAAACGAAAATTTCCGTTCTCTCCCTTCGCTAGCACTGTCAAAATTAACATTTTTAAAAACATACCAGACAGACGACGACGAAAAACCCCCCAGCCGTTTTTACCCAGACTGTGTTTTGTTGTGGAGGGGGCAGGGGTTGGGCCAGACAGGTGTGTGGGGCCCGACAGGGTGTGGGCCAACAGGTGTGTGGGCCAACAGGGGTGTGGGTCAGACAGGATGTGGGGCCCAAAAGGATGTGGGCTAGACAGGTTTTTGGGCCGGCAGGTTGTGGGCCGACAGGGGGGTGGGCCCAAAAGGGGTGCGAGGCGGTGTCCTTACCAAAAGGGGGCGGGGGGGAGTGCCTGAGGTGCTGGCCAGGGATGATGGGAAGGGCGTGGCTCAGCGTGTGTCCCAGGGTGACCCCTCACAAGGCGGCGACGCTGCCCTTCTTGTTTAGGGCTGCGAGGATCCCTTGTTGTTGTTGTTGTTGTTTTTTTTGGGCTGCGAGGATCCCTTTGGGAACCTAGACCCTGGTGATGTCCCCATATGCTATCCGGGGGGGTAGTTGACCTGTCCTCCTCAGGGAAGGGCCGGTGAGGCGGAGGAGGCGTGTTGCCGTGAGAGGTGGACGCCCCCCCCGCCGCCAGGCAAAGGGGGGGTTTTGGGGGGAGGTCCCCAAGGTGG